>JAIFKG010001004.1:0-30226 GCA_020351975.1 Phyllosticta ampelicida | reverse complement strand
GGGTAGGATAGGTGTGGTGAAGGAGAGGAAGGAGCCGAGGGAGGCAAAAAGATTTATACAAGAGGGAGGATGTTGGTTTGGGCCAACAGACGCAATGTTGGGGGGAAGGAGCTTGACGGCGCCTGGCGCAACCCGCTGCACACTTGTCGCTCGATCTGGACACGAGGGGACGAACAAGAGTGTAGAAACGAAGGGTGGTGTAGGGCCGGACGAGGGCGCCTTTATGAGAAGACTGTTGATGGCACAGAGACGAGCACAGAGCACCGGAGAAGCGGCGAGCCCACGGTAGCGGCGTCTCGGGAGTCCCCTGGCAACGCGCCAGTGACGTTTAAGCCGAGCAGAGGACGAGTGCCGTGCGTTCCGCCTCGAGTCTGACCTTTAGGCCAAAGCGAACGAGGGCCGCGCGATTTTTTGGTCGCCGCCGCTTGTGCTCGCGCCTGCGCCTGCGCCTGCGCGTGTGCCTGTGCCTGAGCCTAAGCGTGTGCCTGTGCCTGTGCCTGTGCCTGTGCCTGCGCGTGTGCCTTGACCGTCTTGGCTGCTCTGGCTATTCTGGCTGCGGGCTGCGGGCTGCGGGCTGCGGGCTGCTGGATGCTGGCTCGCTGGCTGTTTGTCGCATCAGGAGCCGTGGGTTCGGAGATGAATGCCCGTGGGCCGATAAGCGACGGCTTGCGAGCGTGAGGACCTGACGGCACTGGCACTGGCCCTCCAGTCCAAAACAAACGTCAGCAGCCGCCGCATGTTTCGTTCTGTAACCTTCATTTCGTGCGCAAGAGAGGGACTTCTGGGCCCGCCAGCCTCGCTGCATCCTCGCGCTTGACCGCTCAGCGACCGACGACGCACGCGTCTGTCTGCCCTCTCGCACCGACAAGCTTGGGCTGGAGCTCTGGGCTAGCGAGGAACGTAGCGTGGCGTCTGCCCGTCTGTGTGCGCACAACTGGCAGCGGTGGGCGCCTTGCTCTGACCAAAACTCGCCTCTGCGTCCTCTCCGCTTGTGCTGTGCATTCCTCATTCCTGCTGCTCGCTGCTTGCTACTCGCTGTCTACGGACACTCGCTGTCCGATCGCCCTGCTCTGCCTCGACACTGCGCAGAATCCGCCCCGCGTCACGACAGCTGAACGGATGTATGACGTTTGAACACATAGCGCCGCACCATCACTTGCCGCCCGCTGTCTTTTTCGCCATTTGCACCGCAACCGTGGGCACTGGTCCCAATGAGTCTGGCAACCGTTGGCGGCGTGGATCTGCAGGGTGCTGGGGCGGGCGGCCGAGCAGCAGTGGAGCGCCTGGAGATGAAAACAGTGGGGAGCGCTGCAGTGCGTAGGAGCAGCGCAGTGCCGTTTCTACAACGCTGTCACCAGTCCAGCGCGGTGCCTGAGGATGCAGGCAGAGAGGCAGACGGGAGACGGGCAGACGGGCAGACAGGTAGACGGGCAGCCGGCCGCTGGCACCATGCCATGCCTGACCCGACCCGAAACTGATGTGAGCAGCTTGCAGAGTGACGGCGGCGCGGCGGCGGCGTGCTGCCCGTAAGTCTTGTTGTTCGTCTGACCCGACCTCTACTGGATCCAGGGGCATTGGTCTCCGGGCGTGTCGTTGGCCACGCCGTCTTGGGAAGGTGTCGCCCCCAATCAGCGGCCAAGCGTGCCGTTCCATGCAGCCTTCGATGCATCCGCTGAGATATGACCGGCTGACAGCAACTATTGACTTTTGCCCAGGGCCCTTCGGCCGACCTGCCAACCAGCCAGCCAGCCAGCCAGCCAGCATGCCCGCCCGCCTGCCCGCCTGCCCGCCTGCCATGCCATGTCTCTCTGCTCGTCCATCTCGGATGCCTTCGCCTTTAGGCGCCACAGCTTGTCTTGATGAAACAAATATTCCTCGCGCTGCCAGGCCGGCCTGCCTCCCCCGTGCTCCTTGCTGCCAACACTATCGGCCCGTCTGCATCCTGTCTGTCTCCCTCTGTACAGTAGAACATAGACCCCGAAAGCAAGTGCGGCGTGTGTGCATGCCGCCTTTCCTGATGCGTCTCCGTGCTCGTCTGCCGCTCTTCATTCCACCTCACTGCCGTCCAGAGCCAGCTGCGCGGTCTATTCCCCGTGTTACTCGAGCCGGAATACGGTCTCATCTGCGCGTCCCAATCTCGCCCGCCCCATCCTGAATGCTTCTCGCCTCTCCGCATTCGGGCATCTTGCCCCGACCGGCCAACGCCCTTTTGCCCCGGATTTTGGCATGGCACAAGCAGGGCCGAGCTGCGCCAGCAGTCTGGAGTAATCCGTTGGTATTGCTGTACGACGCCGACCTCCTGATGGGCTCGGCCGCCGTGACCTAGCTTCGTCATCCTCGCCCTACTTAGTTATGTGCCGATGGCCATGTCGGCTATATGCCTCTGCGCCGTATTATTTGACCGCCTGCCAAGTCGCTCCTCTTTTGTTGCATCATACATGTCAATCTGGGGAAGACGTGTCATCATCTAGCTCGGAAGCCATCCACAGGATGATCGCGTAACGAAATCGAAAATCGAAAATCGAAAATCGAAAAACGAAAAAAAAAGGGAGGTCGGCCCGTTGTGCGGCTGCCAGCCCGGCGCGGCTAGCGTCAACTATTGCAAAGACGCGCCCTCTGATTTGCTGCTTTGCCTCCACCGCAACTGTAAGGGAACTTGTTCCCGCCATCCGCCCTCCCTTTTCTCTTTCTTCCCCCGCGTGGGGTATGCCGCAGGTGGATGATTCGCGAAACAACAACTGCTGCTGGTGGAAAATGGCTCTCCAACTCCGTCCCTACGTGATTCTTCTGCCCCAAGGCTCGGCTGGCCAAGGCCGCCACTGCGCACCAGACTCACCTCCTCCAGCCGGTACTCGAGCTGGTCTCCCGCGCCCAGTCAAACAATCATCAAGCCCATATGCATCTGACTAACGACCAGATGCCCTAAAAGTTGGTGCAACTCGAGTGGCGGTCGACCACCGACACGAGCTGCTGTTTTTGGCAGTGGCAGCCCTGGATCACAGTCGGTCTCCGGTGGCTGGTCAGGTGTTTTTGATGCTGTTAGGGGGAGGCAAGCTCAAACGCAAGGCAGGTCACGGTTGCACCGTGGCCGCAAGCCTGTCTAGGCACTCACTCCTACGCGCTTCAAGATGGGGCACAGCGAACGGCGCTATTATGCGGATTGCAATCAACACAGAGAAATGAGGCCAAGAGCCGCGTAGACACACACCATCCGCACCTCGTATTCTGACGCTCGCTGCTGCTGCTGTTGTCGCTCCTTTGCCAATGCGACCATAATCCATCACTCGTTCGCCAACACCTCCCCCTCTGTTCACCCCAACCATCTCGCCGCACGTCATCGCGAGCAGATGGAAGCCGCGCGGCGTCACTTCAAACAAACCGCCGGCCAAGCATTCGCGCCGCCAACAATGTCTCTCTTCCTCCCACATCGAAGACGCAGGATGAGGAGGAGCACTAGGTCTGTAATCCGCATGTAGTCGCCGGTTTGGTGCTCTGGACTCCCCTCCCGGCTTCAACCCTGGCTGCAACCCGCCACGGCACAGCACACAGACACCGCCACACCACCCACCCCCTGCCCGCCGGCTCAGCTCCAGACGGAACGACACTGCACCTACTGCTTCTCAACCCACCGGCCGTACCGCATCTGGGTTGAGTGACGGCGGACCGGACCGCGCCGCCACGCGCCAGGCTCTCCTCCCCCAGGGCGCGGGATCCGGGGGAAGCAGGGGGGAACCGACGGCAATCAGGCAGTCTTCTCTGGTGGTGGCAGTGTTGCTGGCCGTCCCGTCTATCCGTCCGTCGGTAGACAGGCAAGGGTGGCCAAGTAAGGGTGGCCAGTTTAGGGTTCTTTGTGATGCTATGCCGCCGCCGCGCGTAGGGCTGAGAGGGCATAGGTACGCTTCGTGCGGTATGCCATGGCGGACGGCAAGGTAAGGAGGAGTGTTGTGTGCTTTCCGTCCTCCTTCGGACACGCGTCGTCAATGTCGTGGCGTCAGTCTGTCGTACGGTCTTGTCATTCAGTCCTGTCTCAGTTGTTTATGCTACCTTCTATCCGATTCTCCTACGCCGCATACGATTTCCGCCATCTCTTCCACCATCATCCATGTTTGGAAAGCAGGCAGGTGGGTGCTTGTTAAGGGGGTTCGCGCCGCCACCTAACCCCGTTTTCGATTTACATGTTGTCGGCCATCGGCACTGGGGTGGTTCCCACAAAACGCCCTGTTTTGGGTTTCTCCGCAGAACATGTGCCATCCGATGGTTCTTGTCGATGCGTGTGAGGCATGCGCCTGGTTGTGGGCTGGTGGGTTGCGAAATCAGATGCACAAATAACGACCGACCAACAACGCTCGAACAACGCTGGTTCCATTGTTACAAGATGAGCTGCTGTCAAGCAGAGGCCGAATGCTGCGCTCGGAACGCTGCGGTTCCCTGCCGTTGTTCGCTGGCTTTCGATGGTGAGAATGGTGACGACATGGGCGGCTACATGGCTGCTCGATGCAGGCACTAGAGCAGGTTCCTAGGTCCATACTGTACAGTACCAGTGCACCACACGCCCAAGCTCTTTCTTCACGGTAAGGCAGGTAAAATTACCGGCAGTTTGACCACCTTGCCCGGCGTCCATCCCCGCAATCCTTGCTTCTAGAAGGATTCTTGGAGCTTCCCACCGGCGGTGCTGTGGACAAGTCTCGGCCATCAGTCAGCTGTAATGCGTGGCCACCGTCCCACGTTGCCATGCCATGCTGCCCAAGGCGCGAGCTGCGCAGAAGCCATGCCGCCGCCAGGCACTCGGGCATGGATAGATCGACCAAACGGTAAAAAGCAGGGTCGGGGTGTCCGACAATTGGGGTATGTGTTCCAAGCAAGCGCACGAGTGTGATCGGTTCTAGCGCATAAGGCTGAGCGATTTTCTGGAGACGCGGCCGCCGTATAATGCCTGCCCTTTTGCCTCACGGCCCGTCACAGCCGACTGTCACTTTTTGCCTGCGCGGCGTGGAGAGTACGGGAACAGGGCTGCCGCCTTTGTGTTGGTCGTGCTCACGTTGCATATTGCCGTCTTGGGAAGTTGGGAAAGACGACGAGGTTCGTTGTCCCTTGTCGGATGCGACGGCGGTATAATGCACGGGAGACCGAACCAACGCCAACGAAGCGAACGACGGCAAAGCGGTTGCTAGTTTGATGGGCGACGTTAGGCAGACGGGAACGACGGCACAAACGAAACGGGTACCTGGGACAGTGACGTGGTTGGCAGCGAGGTCTAATGCGCCTGTTGAGGCTTCGCTTGTGGTCCGCTTCGTCGACGACGGCAGACGGGACGGGAGCTAAGTGGATAGATAGATAGTGTACCACGCTAGCTACGACGTCTCTCTATACCAACTACTATTTACTACCGTGGATTTGCATCCCTTGTTATCCCTTGATAGTCTCCCCGATTCGTTTGCCATCTGCCAAAACGAGCCATTTCCATGCCTCCCTAGCGTTCCCTCATATTTCAACGTGCTCATGCCGCCGCCACGCTTTCTAGCCTCCTCCCTCGGCACGCACGATACCATCATGGCCAAACGCACGCTCGCCGCCGTACGTCGACCACCCATCGTCATCTCTCTACCTTACTCGCTGGGAGCAACCAATAAATCTGCCGTGCCGCACCGCCTCGCCTCGCCTCGCCTCACGCCGCACAACCGGAGAAATCCACCGGCGGACGGTAATGAAACTCATGACGGAAACAAGCCGTGGGAAGGGGGAAAATGCCTCGACGCAAAGCATGATAGCCAGGGCAATGCAAGCCTCTCCTTTCTCCTCCGTTATTGAAGTAATCAAAAAAAAAAAGTCGAAAAATGCCGCGTATCTTGGCATCGGCAGCGGCAGCAGCGCGCAGCACTGGACGGATACAACGCTCGCATCGCATTGCATATTTTATGCGGCTTATCGCAAGCATCGCCAGCATCGCATCGACATTACATGGCCGTCGGATCCAAGCATGGAGCGAATGTGAAGTGAACCTACATGGCATGGCGGCGACCACACCTACCACCACCTGCTTGCTGGTTTACACTGCGATCGCGTCTGCATGATAGGAAAGGAAGAGCAGCATCATCCGGAACATGTCCGCGCTGCGCCGAAGGCTGCCGAGAAATCTACACATGTGAACGTCCGACAGCCCCAGGTAGGTACCGACTACCTACGTAGGTGGTGTTTCAGTCCGGGGGCCAAAGTCGACGGCAACCAGATGCAGCCCCAGCCGTTGTCCCTCCCCTTTCACGATAATGGATCTGACTCGGCACGACGAATCGACAGTCACCCAAATGCCGCAGCATCGGCGACAAACACAAGAAGTCCAGGAAACAGGTCGACATGTCGCTGCAAAGCAACGCGGCCTGACCACCCACGCGCCTGCAAACGCTGGACACGAGCGCGAATTAAACGCGAGGCAAATGTAATGCAATGTAATGACGAGAGAACAAGCAAGGGCGTCAAGGAACAGTCAGCCGCCGACGTCAAGGCAAACGCGGTTGGGGGGCAGTACTTTGCGCACAGCTGGAAGGGCGCAACCATGGACGAGCGCCAGTGTTCGGTGGCTTCATCAAGGCGGATGCTGCGGACGCGTCGCGGACCTCTCACCAGTCGCGTCGTCTTCATCCGCGAGAGAATGAAGACGTCGTTCCGGCTCGACATGCGGTTAAAGGCCAGGCGGGTGGACAACATGGATTTTCCCAGCGTCCGATACGGGCACAAGGTTCACGCGGGAGCCGCCGCTCTGCGCCATTTTCTTCGGCATCGCATCGACATCGGGCTGCTGGCGTCAATCTTGGTCCTCTGGCTGCGCTATGCGTGCGTCCGAAGCCTCAGGCACCCAGGCCGTGAATCTTCTACGGCCGCCCCCACCTTGAGCTAAAGACCCAAAGATGCTGCTCTCGTCTCTGGATCGCGACATGTTACGGCGCCTGTGGGATGAGATGAGGAGCATCGGTTTTATTCGATCCATGTTGGTCGCCTCTCATTCCTCCTTCATTTCCCCTTCTCCGTCTTTCCCTCTGCCGCTCAATAAACGATAATGCGAAGGTGGCTCAACCAGACAAGGAGCGCCCCGTTCTCGCGACGTCTTTTCCGCTTCTCTTCCTCCTCCACAACCTTGATATCGCGTCGATATGGGCTTTCGTCAGCCTGTTCACATGCGCCGTTTGCGCCAATGAAAATCTTTTCAGACGCGCGAGGAGGCACCACCACCCGCGGTCGTCGACTTCGGTCCCTAGTGTTTAGGGCTTCCTAGCATGCCTGCCTTGCGTGGGGTATAGCGAAAAAGCGTTGAAGTTGCCGCTGTGGCCGCTGCCGCTTGTCTGTTTGTGGCATGTTTGTTGACCACCTGAAATCTTCGGTACGCTGCCCGGCTTGCCTTTCTTCGACTGTCCGCGACCAAGTGGGCCGACCGCGCGCGGGATGGTGGCGCGCCTGTATGACACTTTTTTTTTTTTTTTTTCCTAGCGCCTTTTTGTCCCTTGAGATCTTCACGCTTTGTTTCGCATCGATGTTGAATTTTCTGCTGCCTTGCTGTCTCTCATTTCCACGATCCCGCGTTTGATCTATTGGCACGCGTCTTCCGCGTCGTCATCTTCCTACCACCCGGATCCGTCAATGAATGCCTCATCGTTCAGCTGGTCACAGACAAGCGAAACGAAAAACTCTCTCGCCACCACAGACACGCTCGATCCGTCATCGCTAGTTTCCTGCGGTCGTCGGCACTGATCCGCTCCACTGCTCGGATGCGCGTTGTGCGAGCGGCTTGGTGGCATAATTTTCCCAAGGGTCTCCCTGACCTGCGACGTGCCGACCCAAGCGCGACCCCGGCCCGTGCTGGAGGGACCGACGAGCTGTCTGTGGCCTGCATGCGGTTGAGCGGTTGAGCGGTTGAGCTCTGTGGCCGGGCGGCCCGACCCTACCTACCCTTGCGGCGGTCGCGTTACGCAGGAGGACGTAGGTTGACCGCTGCGCTGGCGGCGGACAGGTAAGGTAGACCCCGCCTGCGCTGTGCTAGTGAGCGGGCGTCAAGTTCGGGAGACGCTGTCGCGCGTCTTTTCCAGCAGGCAGTGCAGGCAGTGGCAGCAATTGTGAGAGGAAAGAGCGAGAGGACGAGCTCTCCACGATGGTGAGCCACGGAATACATGGGACGACTGCTTGGCTGGCATTATCTTCAGCTCATTGCCCAATGTTCACCTCTAACAACCTTAGATGCAGTCGATAGGTACAAGAATCTTCGGCGATGACGCACAATCGACAGAAACGGCGAACGCAAAACATCAAGCTTCGATATCTCAGCCCTGCGCGCGCGGCTTGCGCCAGCCGGCACTCCAACCCTCCTTCATTGCCAAGCAGCTCGAACACCTGCCCAAAAGCAGGACTCAAAAGTCTCGTACGAACGACCAAGCGAAACGGCAAACTCCCACGACATCACTGCCGCCACCAACATGAACGACCCGAGCTCCAGTGCGATAACAGACGCGCGCGCGCAAGCTACGGGGCGCAGCTCTGGCAGCTAGCCCGCGCGCCGCGCGCCCGTTGACCCGTTGCCACGGCCACGGTGCTTGCCACCCGGCTAGGATGAAGGCGGCGATGGTGGCGCCGAGCCCCGGCAGAACATTCCTAGGCTGCAGAGCGGTCAAAACACCTGGGTGACAGAGTCCCTGGGACGAGCGTGGGCTTGTGGCTGGGCTGGCTTTTTCGGAATTGCTTGGAATAAACCGAGGGCGGTTGACTAGCAACTGTGGTTGACCACCTAGCCACTAGCTAGGCTGAGCCGAGCCAAGGAAGTGAGTTTGTCGTCGAAACGACCATTGGCTCCAAGCCGAGGACAGACACAAACTAATAGCCAGCCCAAGCGCGGCGGAGTGGTTGTTGAGGACGAGGTGAGTCTGTCGGTGTGTCCTTGGCACGAGAGTTTGAGAAGCAGAGTGGTGGGCATGCGGACACCATTAGTGCGAGGTAGGTGAGACTAAGAGTGAGAGTAGACCGCCTTCCCATCAATCGATTTTCCGGTAGGAAGGGAAGAACAAGAAGAGGACGGAGAAGAAGTTGCGTGATGGCTTTCTAGACCATGTATCATTCGCGCTCAGCCAATTTCGAGCAAGCAGCATCAAGCGCAGCGAGTTCAAGCTTTGCCATGCCATGCTTCGCCATGAGGTCCGTCTAGACAGTCTAGGCGAATCGAGAAGATCCAGCGTCAAAATCGAGTCCTTTCCTTTCTTCTCCATCATGGCCTGCCCTGTGCTACAACCTCAGCCACCCGGAAACCCTCCTTTACTCCGTCTCTCGACCGCCTGTCGCCAGACACATGTACTGCACCTACCAAAGACCGGCAGTCGCATCCCATCCGTGCAAGTCTCTTGGCACCGCCGATCAAAATCCCACTGCCAATATGCCGAAATCCCAAACATACCATCCTCCGTCCGTCGCCAAGCACCGTTCGCTCCGTTTCAACATGCTCCTCCGTCGCTCGGCGGACTTGCTTCTGTCTCTCGGGGAGAGAACTAGGCGGTGGGCTCCGCCGAGCGGAAACCGCTTGGCGCCGAGTCGGAGACGTCGCAGGAAAGAGAGAGAGAGACAGGTTATGGCGGCCAGGCGCGCGCCCGGAAGGAGACCGAGATGGTATGCTCTGTTTCGCGCGTTTGGTGTTGCGTGTCTTGTCCGGTCTAGGTTTCGTTCGGTCTCCCAGTCGGCACCGGCTTTCGCATGCACAATACGTGTTCTGCGCCTTGCGTTGTCGGCGTCGCATGCTCTCGTCTATTACATGTCACCCCTTGCCCATCGATCTGGTGGTCTCTGTGCATGTAGGCGACGCGGGGTCGCAAAAGGCGTTGTCCACTCGATGAAGCGCGAATCGAGTCTCGGATTGACCAAGCAGGCGCGCAAGCCGCGTCTGTCCACGACAGCAGAGCGAAGGGATCTCCGCCGTCTGGGCTGGATGGAATCCATGACGAGCAGACTACACTACACGAGCAGTCGGGCGGACCGCAACAAAGCCGAGTCGTCCACCGCCTTCGCAAGTCAAAAGCCCAGCATGGGAGTTTGATCGCTGCCTGCAGTCGTCGTGCTTGCTTGAGTTCTAAAACAGCCAGAGTCCGCCGCTGCAAGACACTCGATTGCTCCCTGTACCAACTTTTCTTGACTGGGCGGTTTGAAAACTCGCCGTGACCCAAGCAACGGGAATTTTCCGCCGAGCATTGGACTTGATCTTTATTTTTTTTTTTAAAAAAAAAAAATTTTTTTTGGCCCCCCATAGTTCAGTGTTGATGAAGAGGAAGTCCAGATACACTCCTCTACCGTGGGCATCCAGGACGTCAAGGTCCAATCTTGCCGTTCGTCTTCCTCGTCCTGGTTCCACCTCTTTACATCTGAAGCCGTCGCGAGGTTGGAAAAGTGAGAGCTAGCTCCCTCTTTCCCCCTTCCCCCCCCTTTTTTTTTTGATGACGACGGCAAGATCCATCCCAAGCGCGAAATATGCTCTGAAAGGGGCAATTAGCAAGGAGCAAGATAAGGGGAGGCGGGGACATGAGATCGCTTTTCGTTCCTGCTCGCTTTTCTGGCTTCGCCGCAAGCCAAACGACGCTGCGTCGGCACAAACACTTGAGTCGGCGGCCCGTTGCATCTCGAAACGTCTCGAGGATTATGCCCCCCTCCTCGGTCCTCTATCGGTCTTTGGACGTATCCTTGCGCTAGATGGTATTGCGACGTACGACCTTTCTTTCTTTCTGTCGAGCATTACGCTCACTTGCTTCTCGCTCAAGCCAAGGAGAAAGTCACAATCAACTTTGGTGTCTCTGTGCCAAGCGCGGATTTCTATCCCGTGCAAAATATCAAAGTCTTCCGTAACTTTTTTGAGCCGATTTTGGGGGGGGGTGTTTTTTTGGACGACCAAGCCGCATGGGTTTTTTTTTTTTTTTTTTACGTCTGCGTCCGCTGCCTTGTGTTGTTGCAAACCCATCTGCCATGGCACGTTGCTTGCCCGCCCACCCACCTGCCGTCCCTGCTCGAGCCGATCTGTCAGCTAGCTGGGTCAGAAACATGCACGTACAGAGAGAAGGGCTTTGGTGTGCGTACGAGCGAAGGAGAGGTGGAAAGTGTCGTCTTGCATGTGACGTACGCGTGGGGGTTCGGGCTCTCCTGCCACCCACTCACTCCACATGTCCGCATAGTTCCTCCTCCGCGCGGAACCAAGGGGTGGAAGGTGAACGTAAAGCAGGCAGGCAGGTAGTTTGTCTCCCTCGTTCCTATGCAGCCAATTGGCATTCTGTCTTGAAATGCGCAAGAGATACCGCCGACTGCCAAAAGGAGGTGATGCTATGTGCAAATGCGGGCGTGCGGCGGATGAACGGACATGGACATGGACGGGCGCCGGAAGCTTGACCAGTTAAGGCCATTAGTATAGACGACACCTGTAAGGCAGTAGGTTTCGTTTATTTGCCGCCAAAAACGTACTCTCTCAAAAGCCCAAGAGCTTCATCACTGGCCAAGATGAAGCAGGCCTCGCTGGCTGCCACATCAACATCGATTTAAAAGTCCAAATTTTTTTTGTTTGATTCATGTCCGCCCCCCCAACCTCTTATTCTCACCCACCTCTTTTTACTAGTCTCTCCTGTACGTAGGTATTTGGTATCGTGCTGTACTCTGGTTTTGATCACCGTCGTTCCCCCTTGCCCTACCTCGCATCCATACACACACGCGCGCGCGTCATCCCGCCCTTATCCAACAAGCAGTGACAAAGAGAAACGAGGAAAGCTAGAAATGCCCAAAATATAGGGAAAAGCTCATACACGATAGACGACTGGACAAGAGCCGATACCGCACCCGCCCAACTCCGGTGCGCCATCAGCAAGCCACGGCCATTCCCCAACCAACGGACGCAGCGACAAAGAACTCGACGACAGACCAGTATGAGAAATGATAACGGCATTGATATGAAACTTGGCACGCATCCTGCCCGCTCGAAAGCACAAGAAGCAAATTTACAGTCCAATTCACAGCCACCTCGACGACCCCGGGCCTACTACTTACCTCACTCCGTTAACAGCGGCCTGGCTGGCATCCGTCAGACCTAAGCGATCGCGCCCATAAAAGACGAGGTAGGCGGCATTGCTCTGCAAACGATCATCGCCCCTCACATTTTCCGGGTTAAACTCGCGTACGGATTGGTCGTTAAAGTGCCACCAGCAGCCACGCGCCGTGTCCTTGAGGCAAGCCGTGTAGTGGCCGCTGTTGAGGGCGGAGCCGTGGTGCCGCAGCACAGCGTACGCCGAGTAGTTGTACGGCGGAGTCATGCGGTCGTCGGCCTTGAGGTTGCGCAACGTCTCGGGGCCATCGGGCCGACGCATGAGGAATTGCTCTTCGGCCTCTGTGAGCGGCGGCAGCACGAACGGCGAGATGTCGAGGCCGGTGAGCGGGAATTCGATTTGCGTCCGAACTTTGCGCGCGCTTTCCGTGTGCGAGGCGCTGAAGCGCTTGAAATGGATGATGAGGCAGTGTGGGGCGCGCGTGATGGTGATCTTTTTGCTCGCTTCGCGGTCGACTTTGCAGTTTGGACAGCGCCAGACTTCGTCGCCCGACAGGCGTTCTTCGCTGCAGTAGCTGCGCAGGCAGTCGCGGATATCGGCTGAACCGTGGCGGGGTATTTCGACGCTGATGCTGTAAAAAGTCTCATAGGTGGTCGACGTGTGGCCACATGTTAGGCAGCGCAGCCGCGAGAGATGCTGCCCTGCAAAAAGGTCGCTGACGATGGAGTACTCGCGCATGGACCAGCGTAACCATTCAATGTGCGCAACGTAGGCCTTGGGGAGCCTTTCGCGGCGTGCTTCTTCCTCATCCGTTAGTGCTTGCGCTGGCGGGTGTGCCCAGTTGACGTTCAGGTCCTCGTGGAGGAGATCCAAGATGAAATCGAGATACTCCTTGGCATCTTGTTGTCGTTCCTGTCCCCATTCCCGATTCATGCGCGCCGACAGCTCCCGCAATGTCCTTGGGCGAACCGGCCCGGCACCCTCTTGCCACAAGTTTTGGACGAGCGTTGCATACGTCTCGGCCATCAAGCCTCGCGAGCCGCGCCAGTTCTGCCTTTGTATGAAAGAGCCGAAGGTGCCATCGCGGAAAACTCGTGTCATTGCCAGTGTTGCGTTTAAGCACTGGATCGTGGCATTCATGTAGCAAGTGACACCAAAGTTGACAAGGCCAGTCCTGGGAAGTCGAAGATTTTGCGGAAGCTGGCTGGGCGGAAAGTAGGAAGGTAGCTGCGCTGACCGTTGGGCAGCGACGTGATTCGCAGCATGGCTCCTGTCATGCACTCCACTGTAGCTGACTCTTGGCGCGGCAGGCGGTGGGCGGGAGGGGATCGTAGGCACAGCGTTATTGGGATATTGAATTTGCTGCTCCAAAGGACGAGGGGGAGGCGGTCTAGAAGGCGGCCGTGATGGCAACCTCGGGGCGCTCATGGACTGTGGCTCAATGGCCGATGCGTCTGGGAATCGCCGCATGAATTCCTCAGTGGTGCGGTAGTATGGTGTTTCCTCTTCGACCGTCATTGATGGATCTATTGCTGGACGCTCACCCCGAGCCTTTTCCAAAAACTTCTCTTCTTCTTCCGCGTCGAGAGGGTTGTAATCGAACAATTTTGGCGGTATGTAGTACTTCGGTCGTGCGACTGCTCTTCTCGGCTGCCGCGAGATTCGTCCACTTTGCATGTCGGACACGATTGATGCAGTCGCCGATGTTTTTAGCGCACCAGTTCCAAGTAGGTCAGCCCAGGCCTCGACACCTCCCATGAGCAGTATAGGAGGCCGTTGAAGCGGCTTTTCTGCGTTGAATTCGTACAGCGCATCGTACAAATACTTGAGAATCCACTCCTGAGATGTTCGGTTATGCCGAGATAGGAATGACGCGTCGGGGGTCGATTGGTCGTAGTAAACTACCAGATCGAAATCGTCGCGTCGGTCAAACATCTCTTGCTCGACATCGGGGGAGAGTATCAGCGCTTCCGAGAGCTCTTCCGCAGACATGTCACGCCGTAATGCCGTAGGTTCTATACACATGATTGATTTTCCATAAATGTGGCCGTCATCGTAGTCTTGTCGGCTCCTCACGTCAATGAGCAGCACATTGAAGCGTCTGAGATAGTCGTAGAGCTTTTCCGAGCTAATTTGGAGCTCTCGCGGACCGTGGACTGATTTTCTGCGCATCGCAGTTCCGTTGTAAGACGTTGGGAAATACGAATCTGACGCGCCGTTGGTGTTGGAGGTGTAAGCAGAGGGGCTCGAGGCGGGGATTGAATTCTGGCGGACCATGCTTCGTGCTGTTGTTCGAGGAGGAATGATTTCTGCAGGTGTTTGCATGTTGCGCGCCGGACTGTACGTGGGACTTGGTTCCTTTGGCATCGAGGCCGCTAATCGCGTGTCGAGGGGTATTTTCGGAGGCAGCGCAGGCACCACGCCGTTGGGCATGGCACGTGGTCCCATAATCCGCGAGGAACCAGAGGGAGCGGTCATGAAGTCCGTGTGCGAAGGCATCACAGCCGATCCCGGTCTTGATGAAGATGGATTGCCGACTCTGAGCCTTGCGAACCGCTCGCTCAGTGCGTCGCCCTGCGTGGAAAGCCCGCTCACTCCATTTCGATACATATCCCGTGGACTTGAATCTCCTCGGTAGCGTGATGAGTCTGTCGCGCTCAAAGGTGTCGATCTCCCAGAAGAAACGTCGGAGGTTGCCGAAGGACGTCGAGTAGTAGACATGGTCCCAGTGTCCAGAAACAGTTCGTCTTGTGCCGAGTACCGTTGCGGTCTGTAGGGCAGCGTGGTGCCAGATGTCGTTGCAGGTAAACTCGTGTGGCGTGCCTGGACGTCCTTGGGCGCCAGTTGTGGCCGTGTGCCGTTCCGCCTGTTGTCGTTGATGATGATGTCTTTTACGCCGGTCATCTGGTCCGTCCACTGCTCAAGTTGCTTTTTTCACTTAGCGACGCTTCCACAGGACCCCTATAGGATTGTTGTGGGGCATTTGTACCTTCATCAAGTCCTTGTGCTTTTGGTATCTCTTTCCTCTATCGCCTTTCACTAATGGGGCGTCTCGGTGTCGAGGGATCAGGTTGAAGACGACTTCCGAGGCGACGAGAAACTCGACGTAGGCGTAGTCTGGCCGGCGAAAGTCGAGCAGATAGCCGACTTGCTTGGTCGATTGGTCGGCCATCTCTAGCAGCCGGTCGACCTGGTAGTCCATGGTTAGAGGATGCTGGCACCCAAACAAAAAAGCGAACATACTGTCTGTGGCGCTTCTCTCAACCTTGCCTCGGCGCGTGCTTTGAGGTCATCAATGTGTAGGTAGGGTTTGGTTTGCGTGGGCTTGAAGGCTCCATTGTCTCCGCGTGAACCGGCCGGCAGGCCACTAGAGTTGGGCCGGTACGACTTCATTTTGTGATCGAATGACGTTGAGAGCGCGCGGGCAGATTCGATGTTGGGGATTCACCGGCGGGACATGTCGATGGTAAGCGAGGGGCTGCAAAGAGTGGTCCAGGGAAGCGATGCCGTCGGCGGTGATGTGCGGTGAGGTCACGGTAAGCTGGAAGTCGGCAGCGGCGGTTTCGGGGCGGGTTCCGAGGGAACAGAAGGGTCGGAGGGGCGAGAGACGTTTCGCAGGGCAGCTGGTAGAGGAGAGGGGGGTGGGATGGACTTGTCAGTCGACGGGCGAGGTGAGAGAGAGCGGTGGTGGTGGAGGTGGTGGTGGTGATGGTGGGAAGCTTCCGGGATGACGATGGACTGGACTGTGGGACGGCGGCGCGCCACAGCCAGGTACCTAGTACTGCTGGGTTGTGGCGCAGCAGATCAACTTGGGCTGATGGGTGGATGCACGTCGCCCCGCACAGTGCACGATGCGATGGCGGGCGCAGCGGCTCTCGCGGTGCCGAATGGTCGACGATGCGGTAGCGGTAGAGATGCGGTCGCCGGCAGCCATTCCAGTTGGTGTTTTCTCCGCAGGCAGCAACATGCACGCAGCGCCACTGCAGCGTCGAGTCAGTCGGTGATGACGAGGCCAAACAAGTCCAACAAGACCATGCTCGTCTCCCCAAGCTCAGGCTGGGCCACACCGCCTTGGCTTAGTGAGCCTCTACTGCCTTACCACCCACTGGAGCTTGGCCGACCGCCTCCTTCTCCGTCTGCATGCCAGCCCAATCCCTCCTCTCCCAGCTTTCTTCTCCTGGACTTGAGATACCCCCCGCTTGCATCTTTGCATCTTTGCATCTTTGCATCTTTGCATCATGGCCGGCTGGTTCGCTTCCTCCAACTCGGCCCTCGACGAGCAGGTCGAGCGCGCCACCTCCTCCAGCTTGTGAGCTCTCCGCGCCGCAGTCAACCGCCATGCCACTGACTTTTTGCAGGGAGGACATTGCGCTCAACCTCGAAATCTCCGACGTCATCCGCTCCAAAACCGTCCAGCCCAAGGAGGCTATGCGCTCGCTCAAAAGGCGCATAGGCAACAAGAACCCCAACGTCCAGCTCGCCGCTCTCAACGTTCGTATTCTGCCATGACCCAACTACCATGCCCCCACAAGTTGACCATTTGCAGCTCACCGACACTTGCGTCAAAAACGGGGGCGACCATTTCATCCTCGAAATCGCGTCGCGGGAGTTTATGGACAACCTCGTTTCGCTTCTCAGAGCACACGGTCCCGCCGAAGTGAACCACGACGTCAGAAGCAAGATACTTGAGCTGATACAGTTTTGGGCAATCGCCGCAGAGGGCCGTCTGCAGCTCAATTACATAACAGAAACATACAAAACCTTACAGCGCGAAGGTGCCCAGTTTCCTCCGCGTCAAGAGGTCCTCAGCAGCATGTTTGACAGCAGTGCGGTAAGTTGTCCGTCGCTGTCACGACGACGCTTTGCTAAGGCGACAGTAGCCGCCCGAGTGGACCGACTCGGATGTCTGCCTGCGCTGTCGAACAGCCTTCACTTTTACAAATCGGAAACACCATTGCCGCAACTGTGGTGGAGTCTTCTGCGGAGCCTGCTCAAGCAAGAGCATTCCGCTGCCACACTTGGGAATAATGCAGCCGGTGCGGGTGGACGATGGTTGTCATGTCAAACTCACGGAAAAGAATCGCGCCACGCCCGTGCCCAGAGGCTTCGACGCCGCAAAGCCAGCAAAGACGCTGTACCAGGGTTCGCTGGAGCCACGAAGTGCAAGGGTAGAGGACAGCTTCGACGCAGACTTGAAAAAGGCTTTGGAAATGAGCTTGGAAGAGGTCAAGGCGAACAAGAGCTCTGGATATGTTCCGCAATCGCAGCTGCAGTCCAAGGCACCGAATGGCCAAGCTCAGAACGAGGAGGAAGATGATCCCGACTTGAGGGCTGCAATCGCAGCTTCGATGGCGGACATGGAGGAGCAAAAGAAGAAGCATGCGGCACAGCTCAAACAGCAAAACTCGGGGGACACGCCCACGGTGGCACCGAGAAACGACTATGAGCTTGCGCCAGCCGAGGCTGAGAACATCAGTCTTTTTGCTACGCTGGTGGATCGGCTACAGCATCAGCCTCCTGGGACAATTCTGCGCGAGCCACAAATCCAGGAACTATACGAAAGCATAGGCAAACTTCGACCAAAGCTGGCCCGAACTTATGGCGAGACCATGAGCAAACATGGTGAGTTGACTGCAGTCGTCTTGGCTTGGCCATTCCTAACATTTGTAGATACTCTGCTTGACCTACATGCCAAGCTTTCGACGGTCGTGCGCTACTACGACCGGATGCTCGAGGAGCGTCTCTCAAGCACGTACAACAACAACAACAACCCTGGCTGGGGCTACCAAGCACCAGGATCCAATCTCTACCCCAGGCTTGGTTCGGGTGCCCCCGAAGCCCCTGTACCATCAGCTGCTGAAAGTTTCTATACGGGAAACAGCGAGCCGTTTGGCAGACCACAATCGATGTACTACCAGAGCCAGCCCCAGCCTGCGCCGCCTTACTCCAACCGCCACTCTATGCCCCTTCAACCCTATCCGCCAGCCCAAGAGCAATATCAACAATATCCACAACCAAATTACGGACCGCCGCAGGCTCAACCACCAAATGCGCCGTATCAACAAATCGAGCACGCTGATGGCCCGAGTTCGTTGCAAGGATCGCCGCAGCTGCAGAGAAGAGCCTCTGGGCCGCAGCCAACGGCACCGCCCACTGGGCAATTTGTGCCTTTACAGCCGTCAATACCGGATGACCCCAATGCAGCGTACTATTACAACAGCCAACCGAACGCGGTGGCGCCGCAGGAGCAGCAGCCACCGCCACAACCGCAGCCGCAACCTTCCTCCCCGCAAATGTATCACCAGCAACCCCCAGCTCAGCAGCAGCAGCAGCAGCAGCCACAGCAACCTTCGCACTGGCAACAACAACAGCAGCAGCAGCAGCAGCAGCAGCAACAACAACAACAACAACAACAACAACCACAACAAGCAGCGCCGCCGCCGCAGCATCAGCAACCACAGGTTCCTCCCCTGTCCGTTCAACCTCCCCAACAAACACCCCAGCAACCCTTCTGGCAACAGCAGCAGCCACAACAACAGCCCAGTCAACCTCCTTCTCAACAACACTACGTGCCGCCCCTGGAACAGCAAGTGCCACCACCCATGGTGACGGGTTACGGTGCTGATGCCTTCCCGTCTGCGCCGACGCATGCACCCTCGGCGCCGAAGGAAGAGGCGTTGATTGAGTTGTGAGCTTGGATAGAAGGAGGAGGGTAGGGGCTTGGAAGGAGATGCGGATGGTGAGGCCGGAGAAGTAGAGGAAAGGACTTGGACTCCGCATGATGCCTTGGTAGTACTCAAGACAGGGGTCAGTCAGTCCTGCGAAGCCTGGATTGATTGGATGAAATGGATCATGTGCTGCTCTTTCCGACCAATTCGATCACTGGGCTCCGTGTACAAAATATAATGCGGACATGGGTTTTGGAATTTGTACTGTACAGAGAAAAGAAACCTGTACTTGGAAATTCCCTGTCCATGTACATGTGCCCACAGCCAGCTTCAACCCTACCTGCCTACCTTCCTACTTACACACCAACTATCTCTCTCTTTTCTTTTCTTTTTTCCCCCTTCTCATTCTTCCCTGATATCCGTGGACGTCTCGCAAAGAGAGTGTACATATAGATGGGCATGATGAAGATGGCATATCGGTGGCTATTTTGCTTGCTCGCTTGATCGCTTGTTACATGTGGAAGTAGGTTGCAGGCTGCAAATGCTGCCACGTCTACGCCGTCGCCGTGCGCGTTGGACGTTCCCGGATTCGAAGTGTGGGTTGCAGCAGCAGCAGCCGCCGCAGTGAAGCCCTGAACACACCATCCATCCGGTCGAACTGCCCCTGTTCCAGCGCGCCAGGTCGGCCCGAGACGGAAAGGAGCTGGGGCGGTGGACCAAAGGGGGGCAACAAAAGAGCACGATCTGCTGCTTGTTTGACCATGATGAAATACGACGGTGCGGCGCAAGCAGCAGGACAGATTCGGCTTATGTTGAAAGGGAGAGGTTCTGGTTGATTTCAAGATTTTGTTTCATTTGATTTGGATCGATCCCCAGAATACAAGCTGAAAATAACGGCAACGACGGCGTGTTGCAATCGCAGGAAGTGAAGCCAGAAGCGGCGGAGTCATTGACCTTGATACTCCCATCTCTTCTCCGGCCGCCAGACATCATGCCGATGTGGCGCAGCAGCAGACAAAGCCAACGCCGGCACGATCTGCCGTACGCGCCAGTAATGTACGTCATTCGCTCTAAGCTTCCAGTATACAGTCTTGCAGAGGCGCTTCCCCCCACCCAACGCTAGCTCATCTAGAGTCAGTAGTGGATTTGCAATTTGGATTTGTTGCGTCAAAGCAGAGAAGGGTAGCCCCGACTGACGAGTGGCGAACCACCAAGCAAAAAAAAAAAAAAAAAAAGAATCAAGCGCAGGCGGAGAGACACCACAAACGCAATCAAAGACCCCATCTATCCATCCATCAATCAAACTCGTTGACTTGGTTCAAGCCCCGAGAGAAAGAGTGGTAGTTGAGAAACTGAAATGACCTGACAGCCACAGACTCCTTCATCCGTCTCATTTTGGGAGAAATAGAGCCTGGAGCCAGAAGGAAACAAAAAACCTTGCACCCGCCAACTACGTGGGTTGGCAAAGACAATGAGAGATGATTCATGAGAGGAAACGGAAACGACAGAAGGCCTTGATTTCGTGGCTGCTGCTGACGAGAACTTGCGCTTGGTCGTTGCATGTTCGATTCAGTGGTCGAAAGATGTCAAGCGACAGCGCATTGTCAGCCGTGAACTGCTGTCATTTTTGCTTGCTAGCCATGGCGTCCAAGGTATTACAAATATTTTGGTTGGATTGGAATTTTTGGAGCCCGTGCATCATCAGAGAGGTCTCCGTCTCTCAAACAGTCCAAACCATTTCCGTTTTCCGTAATTTCCCATGAGGGTGGCTTAGACCTCGGTCTAATGAGAGAAGGGTATCCACCGCACTGCTTGACTCCAGTGCCGAGAAGCGCCGTTTAGATAATATCCAGGTGGTTCGATTTAGTCACCGTTACGTATCTAATATGATACATTTCGTAGTCGTCTCACGTCTTTCCCGCGCATGTCTTACACGGCATTCTCCGGCATACGTTTGAGCGCGGCCTCAACGTCCTTGCTGTCTACAACGACGCCGCTCTCTGAGCAGCGTGCTTTGGCGCGAAGTTCGGTGCAAAGGCCATCAATGTCGATGGTGCCGTCCTTAAAATCTTGCCGATTCTGGAGTTTGTCCCTGTACGACGTTAGTGTAAGTCAGACTACGATTGAAATGGCGTCGTACCAAATCTTGTGACAACTAAGGAGATCGTTTGGATCTTCACCAGGGACGACTTCATCGTCGTCACCATCTTGAATCTTCTGAATAGCGTCCATGGGGTTTTGCTTGCTGGTAGTACCGGGCGTTATGGCATCACCAAAGTTGAACGGGCTGGTGGTGAAGTCGGTAGGGAAAGCGTCGTTGAAAAAACCTCCGGTAAAGTCTCCGTCACCCACAACAGCAACCTGCGACTCGCGATAGTCTCCAAAGAGCGAGGGGTTAAACGCATTGTCGTTTTGCGTTGCCAGCCAATCGAGACCAAAGCCATGGCTCTGACTTTTTGTCTGTTGAGCCTTGGGTGCTGCCAATGGGGCTGGCGCGCCGTTAGATTGGGACATGGCGCGGGGGATGGGGTTGCGAGGGTTGCCACAGGCCTCGTTCAACTTTTCGCAAAAAGTGACCTCACCTTCGGAGTTGCCGTAGCAGACATGTCCGTTTCCTTGCAAATCCTTGGCCTTTTCATTGCTAGGCGAGTTGTGGGTTGGCTCTGGAGAGGTGCCACACGATGAGTTGGCGCCGTAGTTGGAAACGGATGATACCGAGGGCGAGTCATTCGTCGAGTTTGCGTTGCTGTTGAACTGGAAAACGCGCCCGACCCCAGTCGAGCTGGAAACACTGCTGCGCGGACCTTTGAGAGTAGGCGAACGGTTGGCCGTGTTTCCAGCACCGCTTGATGGTGAGTGATGAGAGGGCGGGCTAGCACCGGTGGGGTTTTCTGGAGAACGTACTCCGTTCGCATTGCTGCTGGGGCTCGTGCTAGCGCTATTTTTCCGGGCGATCCCGAGGGTGCTCGTGCTCGAGTTCGAGCTCGCTTTGGAAAGAGGGCCGTTGTTTAGTAGTTGGGAACCAGGAAGTGCACCGAAACGTGGGAACTCGAACTGAAAGTTATTCGCACCGGGCGAGGTGTTCGTCAACAGGGAAGGAAACCCTGTCGGCGTCTTGCCGACACCAGAGGCGTTTAGCGACAAGCGCTTCCGGTACTCCCGCAGCTCCATTTGTAGCCTCTCAACCTGAGCGCGAAGCAGGCCATTCTCATGGTTGGTGGCATCCGATGCTTTTTCGAGTTCCTGAACTTTGGTCTCAAGGTCTTTGAGATGTTTTTCCTTGCGCTCCCGGAACGCTCGCTGAGCAGCTCGGTTCTGGGCTTTGCGTTTCTTCCGTGTGTCAGTGGTAGCTAATGATGACGCAACATCATCACTCACAGTAGTTGGCTCCGAAGTCAATGGCTTTCGGCCGGGCTTCTTTGCCTGCTTCTCCTCACCCTCCCGGCGCTTCGGATCCTCTTGATTTTCCTCTTCAGGAGGAGTCTTCCGCTTCTCATGCGACTCGGTTTCGCCCGGAAGACCACCAATCAGAAGGTCGCTTGTTTCGTTGGGGTCGAAATCAAATGTGCCGTCGACGTCCAAAAACTCGCCGTACGGACTCTCCTCCAGACCAAAGGTGCCGAATTCCGACTCGCCGCCCTGATGCGACGAGGTGAAGAATGAGGGGTTCATTTCGTCAATGGAAAATTGCTGTTGCGGATTGCTATCGGACCTTTTCGCGGGTGGTGTTTGTGAAGCAGCTTTTCCAGATTGATTGGCCGAGTTGGAATTGAGGGCAGCCATCAACAAGTCTTGTTGGTTCGGGGTGAGGTAGAGGTTTGGGTTGAATTGATTATTGGCGCTGGCCATGGTATCGATCGAGTCACACTGGATAGGAAAGGACGTCGGAGGAGATCGAAGTCCGGTTCAAAGAAATTTGGTTCCGTCAGTTGTCCCAACTCGGCGAGGCACACGAATCGGGCATGTGCAAAGGCTAGCGCAAAGTGACAGGCCCTCTGCTCGCTGGTCGTCAGTCGGATCGACAAAAAAGCAAGGCGGCGGTGACGTGGGGTTGACGAGGAAAAGTTGGGGCTGTGCCAGAGAGCTCTCGTACCTCTTGGGCGTGGTGATAGCGGCAGTCGCGGGGCTGCCGAAGGATGAAGCGGCTGGGGTCAGCGATGGCAGGTGGAGTTGAAGTTGTTTGAGACGTCAGGGACGCAGGCAGAGTTGAGAATGGTTGTCGGAGGGGAGGAGCAGATCGCGGAGGGCTGAGAGAGGAAGACGATGTCAGATCAGATTGGTCTGGGCTCGAGCCTGAAGAGGAGTAGCCCTGACCGTGTGGTAGCGGCCGGGGGGTATGACTGGTGGGCCTGCGACTTCTGCTTGGTAATCGATCCTTAGGGCGGCACTGGACTTGCCCGAGTCCCAGGGCTGAGCTGCGTGTGCCGGGTCTGGACAGAAACATGCAGAGGACTAGGAGGGAAGCGTTGGACGTTGATATTCCTCGGGAGGGGGGCTTTCGCGCTCGACAAAGGGAAAATACCATCCCCTCATTGACGCGTTCTCCGGCCTGAGGATGCCGCCGATGATGCCGGATTTAAAGCTGCCGGCGTTCTGCCGCAGATCACGTGCATGGATACTATCTTATCGGATCTCCTGCGCTAAACTGGTTTCAGTCTCCGCCTTCCTCCTTGTCGCCAAGCCGAGACCGCCTTCAGTCCATCAACACCCGACCCTCTCCACACCGGCTCCAACAACACAACGTCTTCTCGTCCACCTGCGCTACGCGCCAACCTGATTACTCCGGTAACGTCTGTCTGTTTTGGGCTCTGCTCCCCGCGATCGGAACTGAAGGGAAAATGACTAGCACCATCGAGGAGCTCGAAACTTCCATTGCGGACTTTTCCCGCCAGGTGTGTCTTACTCGCCCGACGCATACGTCACCTTCCTGACGTTTATCTAGCTCGAGGAAGTCAATGCCAAGCTCGAGATCCACCCTGAGGATGCCGACTATCTGGCCCTGAAGAATGAGCTTGAAGTAGGCCTCGAAGACTTGAGCACGCTGCTCGAGGAGGAGACCGCTCGTCTGCCTGCTACCAAGCCTGCGTCGCCGCCCGCAAAAGAGAAATGGTCTCGTGAGAATCACCCGGCCTTTAAAAAGGCCGGCCCATCGCCTGCTGGCGATGACGCGCCCGCGCCACAGGCGTACAAGGTCAACGATGTCGTCTTGGCCAAATGGAAGTCTGGCGACAGGGGCTTCTACCCGGCCAAAATCCTGAGCATCACGGGCTCGTCCATGTCGCCAACGTACCACATCAAGTTCACGCAATACGCCGACACGGAAAGCCTGGCAGCTCATGAAATCAAGCCCATCGCCAATGACAAGAAGCGCAAAGCTGATGGCTCACCAGTCACGCCGGCGGCGGCTCCCACCCCCCCAAGCACGTCGGGTGTCATTTCGGCGGCAGCAAACATCGACCCCATCCTCGCCAGCCAGGCCAGGAGAGAGCCCAGCAAGGTCAGCGACGGTCCTGCGCGCCCGGCCAAGATTCCCAAAAAAGTCAAGGCAAACAAGGAGCTGGAGCAGAGCAAGAGCAAGTGGCAGCAATTTACCCAGCAAACCAAGGGCAAGAAGAAAGAGAGCATGTTTCGTCTGGGTACCAGCGTCAACGCCCGAGGTGGATATTCCCTCTTGACTTCTCCTGATTGGCCGCTAACTTTTGGTAGTCGGCTTTACGGGTTCCGGTCAACAGATGCGCAAGGACCCAACGCGGACCCGCCATATCTACCAGCAGGTCGACGAGGATAATTGATTCAAATATTTGGGACGCGGCGAACGGCGTTTGGGAGGACAATCAGCTGAATTTTGAGCATTGATTGATCGTGACGAGTATCCCAAGAGTTGAGCTGGGAAAGCACTGATACTGATCATCGACTACAAGACTAGGAAAAGTTGACCTTTTGTCGGCACGTCTATAAACCTCGAAGACATCTGAGAGCCTTTGGCCACTCAAATCAACCAGAGAAGTGCAACGGACCAAGTCTCTTTCCTTTTGTTTGATTGCGTTGATGTGGGTCTAATGCGCTTTGCTCTGAAAACAGGTCCGGTTTTCGATGCCTGAGCGGGTGCTCTCTGATTACTGTGAGACTGGTGCCGAAATTTTGCCCGTTGACATGCAGTGTAGACCGTGTGACTGAAAGCCTTCAAGAAGCGTCTTCACTTTGACAATCCCGTAGTTTGTCACGCGGCCTTGAGATGCTGATCAAGCAGGCATGAAATATTTAATCACCCTTCGCTTCTTTGACTGCTTCGAAAGATTCCTTCGATCTTGAAATTGTGGGAAGTGAGTTGCCCTGTTGCGTACATGTTCTGACTCGAGCAAGCAAGGAGCTGTGGCACGTTGAAATGCTCCTAGCTTCTAAATTAGAACCTTTTTCCATTACTCTCGATTTTCCAGCTTTTGAACGCCTCTCATGGCTCATTGTTTAGGGTGCGCGTCGTAAGCTCTGAGTTCCTTAGTTCATTTGCCATCCTCAGTCTCTGCTCGATCTGCGCAGAGCTAAAGTGAATCTACAATCACCGGGCTCAGGTTGTTGCAATGATCCACTACCTCATCTGCTGGGTGACTGAGCCAACTTTTCGCCTTCGAAGTGTCTCTTCCCCTTTCTCGTCTTCCAAATCGCTGTGCACCACGTGATCACATGCTTGATGAACCAACGGTTTGTCTTTTGGGCCGTCTTTTTAAGCGTCTTTTACCTCTCCGCCATCTGCCATCTCTCCCTTTACCATTACCCACCCTCTTTCACTACTCACCTTCTACCACTCTTTACCTGCTCTTACTTCTTACCTTCCACTACCTACTTGTGCAAATTCCAACAATGGTCTCGACCCATGATCTAGATGGCAGCCACGAGCACATCAATGAAGTCGACGGCGAGGACGGGAGAGCTACTTTGACCATGTCGTTACATAACTTGGCCGCTGGAGTCTCGAGCCGAAAGACGATTCATCGTCGCAAAAACACCCGTGATGTCATCGGAGTTGAACGGACTACCGTGACGAACTCGCTCCATGATCTGGATGCTGAAGCCACCAGTGAGAACATGATCATCACGAAGTGTGACAACGGCCACTCCAAGAAACTCGGCGGTGAACACAAGGGTGTGATGATGGAGTTGTCGCCAGGGCAAGACCTCGTGGTCAAGCTCAAGAATAGCAGTGTCCAATTGAAGATCAACCATGATGCCTTGGGATACAGAATCTTCGGCTCGGCGACCGAAAATCCCGCGCCCATGATGGTGAGCGAGCTTCAAATTTCCAACTCGCGAAATTCGTCTCTTTCACCAATAAATCAAGCGCGCTAGCAGCTACGCCGTGTTTCTTTTCGGGCGCCGCTATGGAGACACGTCTGACTTTTTCGGTATGCCAGGCGAGATTCGAAACTTGATCTACGCATTTCTTTTTCAGAAAGAACCTGGACCAAGAGGGCAAAGCTGCTCTCATTTGTTCAGGTACAAAAAAGCCCAGAACCCGGTCAGATTCTTCACCCACCTGAACAGGAAAGCGACTAGCAGATCCGGTCTGCCTTTTGCCAATCGGCAGACTCTCCATGGGACCATGCCCTTTTTTCTTGAATTGAGGTGCTTTGAACTCGATAACGACAATGCTTTGCGGATCTTCCTCAAATCCATTGGTCCTCATGGCCGCTGCATCTGGTCTGGAACACTACGAATCTATTGTCACAGGAACGACCCGACCACGCCCAGATGACAAGCCAACGGTCGCTATAAACCGAACTAGTCGTGGACCGGACTTCTCGCGGAGTGCCACAGCCTCCATACAATCAGAATCAGGGTGGACGAAGAAAATTCTACCCTGAACGGTCGTCCGGTATATCAAGGCATTAACTTGGAACCGTTTCACCTCCTCATGGCTCACGAGCATGGTCAGTTCCCGCGCCTGGAGAGCGAAGTCATAAATTACGTGTGTCAAAGCATGACCAAGAGCGGCCAGTCATTGGGTGCTGATTTGCTCTTGCTGTTCAAATCAAATGTTAAGGGTGATCAGCTGGCACAGCAAATTACTCAACTCCGCGTGCGCATGGACATATGGCTCAGAATCCCAGGCCCTTAAGCACGGATTCATCACCTGACTTCATGCCTCGAGCTCTTAATCAACCTTTCCACTGCTCGCTTACCTGATCCAAGGCGAGACTGAAGAGTTCGTCCACAAAGGACCTGCTACAGTGCACAGCCACAGGCGCGCCGACAACGGCAAATTTTGGTCGACGGACGTGGTTGGCCTCAAAATTACCCAACTGCCACCTGCTTGTTTCCCTTTTGCTTCTCCACAAATATATTTGGCTGGCGAGCTGGTTGATCAGTCGGGGGAACTTTTGCTCCCCCCCCCCCCTTTCTTTCTCGGTCTCACACCATCACCCTATCACTACATGCTTGTTCCCTTCTGTCTCTTTGAATACACATCTAGCGGGTAGGGTATTTTGGTCGTTCTCAAGAACACATCGTCTTTCTCTTCTTGGCCACACGACAGTACCCCATAGCCAAACGCTCGGTCCCCTTTGCCTTCCCTAAAAATACACATGGCAAGTCGGTCAGCCAGTTCGGGGCAGTCCAGGAAATGCTCGGCCCCCCTTCCTTCTTTCCCAAATCACCTGGTAGTAGATAGATACCCCGAAACCAAAAGCTTCTTGACTCTTGGTCGTCTCGCGATTCGTCGGCTCTACGAGTGCTCGTCCCGACTCCTCCGACATGTACGGCTAGCCGGCCGCCAACCGGTAAAAGCCCTCCGAATCCCCCTTGCCACCATCCTGTTCTCCGTCCACTCACTCGATCGGTCGCGCAGCCATTCACTCAGCCAGCCAGCCAGTCAGTCCGATGGTCGTCGTCCTTGCTTGGCACTTCCTCTACACTGCCAGTCAGTCAAACGAATCACATCCCTTTTCACTTGGTACTGTGTCACCCTCCCATGGCACTCGCCTGCTGAGTCGGTCGGTCGGTCCAATGAGCATGTTACGTACTGGCTAAAGTTGCCGCAAGCGCACGAACGGCTGGGATGAAGTCGGTGTGTGTGAGTCGCTTTTCTTCTCTTTTCCCCATTCCCTTCACATGGCCGCTTAAACGGTATTTCAGACCTACGAGCGCTCGTATCGTTGGCCTTGGGCAAGGGCGCAAGGAAAAGAAAACAAAAAAGAAAGAAAATATGACAACGTCTGGATGGATCCGGCGGGGCACGTGGGGGATTCGACGGAGCGCGGCTCAACCAAATGCTAGATGCTGACTTGGCTATACACTTGTGCGAGACAGGCACAGACATTCGGACGGCGATGAACGCAGATTGCACCCATCTCCTCGCTCTCTCTCTCTCTCTCTCTCTCTCTCTCTCTCTTTTCCCTGTCCATCCTCTCCTCTCCTCCTTCCCTTCATCATCTACCTCACCCAGTGATGCGCCCAGACCCACCGTCCCCCCACCCACGTGACAGCGACGACGCCGACCAAAATGGGCCCCGCAGTCAGACCCAATCCGATCAGGATGCCTTGCTCGAAGAAGCCGATCCCCTTTTTGTATTTGCGGTTGGACGGCAAGGGGGCCTTTGCGTCTTTTGCAAGGCTGTTGAGCGTCCAGGAGGACGATGACGGCGAGACGCGTTTTGTGCAAGGGGGCGGTGATAGGATGGGGGAGAGAAAATTGGATAGGGCAGATGGTACGGCAAAGTCGGGGTGCGGCGTTGTGAAGAGGGAGGGTGGGTATGGTGACGATGACGCCGAGGACACCGCAGTCGCAGACAGCGGCGAGGGTGCGACCGGCAACGCCGGCCCTAGCAGCCTTTCGTACGGTACGTGGTTACTGTACGTGGCGCGGGCGCGGAGGAATTGGGCGAGGTACTTTGCGCTCGCCGGGTCGGCGAAGAGGTAGGCTGCCAGCGGTGTCTCTTGGTCTGCATGCTGGCGGTTGCACAGATCGATGGAGTCGTCGAGGGATGTTGTGGCGTGGATGGCGAGGCAACGTGTGTGGGTTTTGGGCGCTGAGGGTGTAAGGAGGGGCGATGCTCTGTGGAGGGTGTGGAGGGTGTGGTCAGTGTGGTTGGTTTTGTGGGGGTTCAGGGGCAGGCAAGAAAGAGCTTGGGATTTTTGGTCAATGGAGGGAGAGGTTTTTGACTCACCGACTGTCGACCTCGACAACCGCTCCATTGGCACCAGACGTGACGACTCTCACGCCCTCGGCCGTCTTCAACTCGCTCAATTCGGCATCGTCCTTTTCCCTGCGGCCCTTGAAATTGCCATTAGCAGCCCCGTTTACACCGCTACCATTGCTGCCCCCATCGGCCAGAAACCGAATCGTCTCCTGCACCGCCGCTTCCAGAAAGGCCGTCTTGACAAATTCATTCACGAGCACCAAGTCGGGTGCATAAGGGCTCCGCCCGCCGAAGCTGAAGCGCGCAGCCACGAGGGTGCGTGCTGCAGCGGAAATGTCGGCCGTGCGGTCGACGACGGCCACGACGCGCGCGCTGCTGGGCGAGATGAGGTCGTGTGGGCTCGTTGGGACGTTGGAAGGGGCACCGTTTTGCAGAACTTGGATCGTTGTTGAAGGGTCGAATAATGCGGAGGGCCTGGATGGGATGACGGCGTAGATGTCGGGATCTAAGGAGGCTTTGAGAATGGTTTGGAGAATGCTTGGGACGCAGCGGAGGGAGGTGGTTTCGAGCTGTATGATGTGAGCTTGTCCCGTCTTTCAGTCTCAAAATCTTGGGGCAAGAGAATGCTTACCTGCAGGACGACACAGTTTCCAGCAGCAATGGCCGACGTCAGCGCAACGAGCGCCGAGTATAACAGCGTGTGCTGCGTCGACGGCTCGATATACACGATTCCCACGGCATCGCGCCTATCGGCTGCGTCCTTGGCGTGCTTGATGCGGTACTCGTCGTCCAGGCTGCGCTGCGGATCCAAGCTGGAATACTGCTGCTTGACAGCCGCAAGTGCCAGATAGAATTCGAGCTTGGTCTCGGTGGGCGTGTTGAGCGGAGCATCATGTTCAATGGCCGCCAACGCGTCTTTTTCGTGCGCAACCAGAGCGCCGTGGAGGGCGCGTAGTTGGTCCTGTCGCCAGAATATGTTCACCAGGCGGCCATCGGTAGCGGTCGATTTGACGCGGATCAGGTCGCGCGCGACGGCGTCCTTGACATCGGCCATGGTGGCGAGTCTAACTCAGCGGGGCAGTACGTGAGGTATGTGAGCGCTGTCCTTCCCCGTCTTCTTGTTTTGTCGTATATGTAGCTGGCACCCTGATTGAAGCCCAGTCCACAAGAAGTAGAAAGCAGCTTGGACAGGCAGCTCGGATCGGACGTCAGCAGATGTCGTATGAAAAGGAAAAGGCCGAGAGCGAGACGGAGACATTCTTCAGACGACGCTGAGCTGAAGCTTTGCTACTGGTACTGGTACTGGTACTGTTACTGCTAGCTACTCCTACAATGGCGCGGGCTGTGGTTGGGTGGCTTGGCTCGGCTTGGGGCCGGGGGCCGGGGC
>JAIFKG010001000.1:0-10023 GCA_020351975.1 Phyllosticta ampelicida | reverse complement strand
TAGCGTTCCTCATTGATTTCGACCAATCAGAACATGGCGAAGAAGTGATCGCAACAAGATGTCTTCCCTTAACAGGAAACCGTCCCCTAGCTGGACTTAGATCCTCAAGTCAGCAATTTCAATCTCTACGGCTTAGTGTCTTGTGAACAACAGCTCACTAGAGCCCGTCTCAGCGTTGACCAGCAGTCTTTGATGCGTGCGTGTTCGACGGGAGCGACGTGAAGGGGCGATGCAGGAGGGGTGGTTTGGTCGTCTGGGGGAAGGCCGACAATTGCGCGTCCGACCAAGTGGCCAAACCTATTCTCGGTTCGTCAAAGATCACATCTCTGCTTCGGTACACTCGCTTGTGCGCAGGCACCCAGATCTGGAAGACGTTGCGCAAGGAGTATCCAATGAGTCAACCCACATGCGCGCGTTCCTTAAGCCTTGGTTTTGGCATCGTGGCTTTTGGCCTTTTGGTATAAGCCTTGCAACCAGAAGCACGCAGGTGGGAGATGACAGGCTTAGTGCCAAGAAGCATCTCAAAGGGAGTCTTCGACTGAAATTTGCGTCTGGGCGTGCGACTGAGAAGATATCCAGCAGTGATGTAGATCTCAGGCTAGATTTAAACTGGTAGATTGGACTGGTGCCGCAGAGCCATGCCCATAGTTGGAAGCAGGTTTGCGTGTCCGTGAGGTCCACTTCTGCGCTCGTTCTTGATGCATGCGTTCCGCTGGCGTTGTTGTGCGTGCGTATGGTCATTTTAGTACGGCAATCGCATATCCAAACAGACACACCTACACGTCAGTCACAGCATCTGCGTCGACCCTGTCACCTCCGGAAATCGAATGTCGTAGTAATCGTCATCTACATGGCCACCGGAACCGTCATCAACCTTCGCCACCTGGTCTTTCAGGATCGCATCATCCTCGTCTTCGGCATCATTGTCATCATCGTCTGCATCATTGTCATCATCGGCATCATCCCAAGCGCGGCGTTCCTGCTGCGTCATTATCGAACCCGCTGGCGTGCACGACTCGAGCAGGTTGAATGACGGCAACGCGGCGGGTCTCCGCGGCTGCTGTTCTTCCCACGCGTCATCCGTGCCGAGCGCAAATCTCTGCGAGAAGAGACGCGTGTAGTCAGTTTCGGGAGACGAGTGATACATGTAGTCGCCGTTGGGGCGGAGGTCGGAGATTTTGTGTCTGCGGCCGGGCGGCGGCGTGGGTAAGTCGTTGTCGTCGCATTCGAGCTCCCATGCAGGCTCGCAATCGCTGCGTTTCTTCTTTTTCCTTTCGTGTCTCTCGCGTGGCTGTAGTTGCTGCTGCGACTCGGGCGGCGGTGTGGAGCTGCTGCTTGCGTCTCTCTTGTTGGTCTGGCTTTCGACCGAGATGGGAGCGGTTTGGGGCAGGGCGACGGCTTCACAGCGTGGTTTGGGGAACAATCTCGAATCCCTCGCCCGGAGAGCCGCAATGTCGCGGATCAACTCGTCCTGGTGTGCTCGATAGGCCTCTCGATCCATCGGGAAGCGGAAGAAGCCACTGCCCTCGACGGCCGCGTCGTTCGCGTACTCGCAGAGTCCGCCGCCAGAGAAATTGACGTCGTCAATGACCTCGGCGCACGAGTCGAATGCGCAGCGAACCATGATGAGGTGGTCCCACTTGCGGTCGACCGTATCGCCGAGTATGCAATGCCATTCTCTGCCCCGGAAGGTAGTGCGGTCTGCGGGGTTGAATGTCGGCTCCTTGATGTGTGTTTTCGTCGTGTGCTTGTCGAGGATGACGAAGTTGGTGAAGGCAATGTTGCCGGAGCATTTGGATCGAAGAAAGTAGCATATGGCTTGGTGGGAGAGATGGTGGAAGCATCCGGAAAGCGGTGGAACGGGGGCCTCGTCGATCAAGTCGTAGCACTTGGGCCGCTGGAAGTCAATGTCGATGACACAGACGCGACGGCGGTACTCGGAGTCCCAGGGGGATAGATTGACTTGTTCCAGGAATTCTTCGACGACCTTGGCAAATCAGCATATTTCCAGAACGCGTGGAATGGAAGGCCTGCCTTGTTTGGTAGGTTGTCTGTCACAAACACCGGCCAGGGTGTTCCACCATCGCGTCGTTGCCATTCTAATGGCATGCTTGGACGCAGTAGCTCTTGAGGCAGCTGGTCTCGCTCGGAGTACCGCCAGTCCTCTGGGAAGACGCCGCCATGAATGGCTGCTTGGTTCTGCACCTCGGCCACAGTTGAGATCTTGTGGAGAATCTCAGTCGTAACGTGAAGCGCCGCCCGCCAGTCGCATCTGACCTCGCCAAAGAAGCCGTCGTGTTTCTTGCCATTGACGCGGATCAAGCAGCTGCGCCGGTCCAGGTCTGTCTGTTCGTCCAGCTCGACCGATACCGGCCACATATTAGCAGGAACATTTCCTGACTCGATGGGCTCCTCGGCCTTGCCATCGCGCTCGATGTACCATATTCCCCCTCTCTTGAGGATCTCTTTCCGTCTACTTTCGAAATGCCGAGTCTCCTTGGTGCGGAAGAAGAGGAATGCAGAATGGCGCTCTTCGATAGGCAGTGGACTGTCGGCGGCAATGAAGAACTCGTTGATTGTCTGCGAGCATGATGCATTAGCGTCACAGGACCCCCAGGGTCACCAGCAAACACACCCGATAGGATCTGCCTTTGATAGTGCATATGACCCAGATTAGTTGGTCCCAAACCCTCTTCGGGGCAGGATGCAGCGCACACGCCGTAATCCCGACCGGTAGGTTATCTGTGTCGCCCAAGGAGCTGTCAAAAGAGTGCTCAAAAGACATTGACTTGGCTGCGTCGGCCGAGGTCAACACAAAGGAGCGCCAGGAGCGCCAGGAGCGCCAGGTGATTGGCCGAGACAAATCGGAATGGTGTCGAGGTCGACTTGTTGGTTGTGCGTAAACGATCGGCTACTGCGCTGGAGGCCCCTGCGTCTCGCGAAGCTCACGTCGAACCGCTCACGTGCATCGAACGCGTGGGGTTCGCATCAACATTTTCGAGATGCCGGGTCGGTGGTTGTCTCACAGAGAGATCACGATGTTCGTTGATTTTATAATCAGGCAGCTATCTGGCGCCTACGCACTCCATCGGACAACCCGGGGGAAGAGTGCCAAATTCGCGCCATCAAAGGCAAGCCAGGTCCTCCAGGCGCAGGGTAAGTCATCACCGTCAACTGGGCCCCAGGGAGTAGTGGGCAACGAGGCTGCAGACAAGTTAGCGAACCTGGCTACTTACCTCGTTGCACCAACTTCCAACACAAAGAGTATTGCCCTGCTAGGAGTCCGGATTGGAGCGCAAACACGTGAAGGATGGGATGCCAATATACGCAAGGCAGCACCAAGAGCTGCTCGGCTGATCCCAACACATACACAGCCAAGCACAAGTGGAAAATTCGGAGCAAGATTGCAGCAGCTTTGTACGAGAAATATGCTCCGCAGCACCCTTTCAGCTGAAGTTTGGGCATGGGTATGTCAAGTCCCATCTCCACCGCTTCAGCAAGGGCGAAGCAGATACCTGCTATAGTAACGGCACCTCAAAACAACCCCCCGTACACCTCCTCAACTGCAAGCTCTATAGCGAAGCCCGCAGTCAACTCAAGGCGAGCCTCCGAGAGGCCCTCGCACGACCTCTTAGAAAGAAGTCAATCGACTCCACTCTCGTGCTTAACACTAGCCCAGGGATCGCAAAAACTCTGGAGCTCCTCAAGTCCGCGATTGACGGCGGCCTCGTTGACAAGTTTTTGCAGCGATGTTCCCGTCATCAGGGGATCGCGGACATCAGCGCAAGAGTCGAAACTGCGGCGCAACGCGAGAGGGTCAACCCCTGACCAATGAAGAACAGGTTGAGCTGGCCTGTCCCAACAGTAGGCTCTTCGAGACGTTGGTAGGAGTCTGTCTCTTGGTTCACGCTCATGATGGACACGCGATGGCCATGTTTGGGGTCGTCCCAGGGTGAATTGACGTCCTCCAGCAACCGGTTGACAGCCTGGGAAAGGATATGAACGATCGCGTTGGGGTGTCCTTGGAAATATCGCATGCCTTGCACCGGACTTTGTGCCGGATAAACACGGGACATGGTTTCAGTCCACCAGGCCATTCTCTTGGAGCCAAAGGCATGGGCCGCCGCGTCAATTCACCGGAAAGGCTGCTATTCAGCACAAGATGCCGACCTCCACCTGGGTTTGGAGCTAGGCAGGCCTCCGTTCAAAGCGGCCAGACATTGCAAGGTCCGCAAGTCGGTCTTCCCGTGGGTTATGGCCAGCGAGAGCAGTAGCGCATTGTCCCAGTAGCACCTGCCCTCGCCTTTCTTGTCTTGGTTTTCCCGACCGTTTACGCGCAGCAGACAGGTTCCCGCATTATTCGCGCCGAGTTCATCCAATTCGATGGAGACACCTGTTGAAGCTCCGGCCGAGCACGGCAGGTCGGTTGCGGGTACAATGGGTGGATTGTTTGGCTCACGGAGGCCGATGTGCTTCGGATGGTAGTCTTGACCTTCGTGATTGCGCACGAAAGCAAGGCGGGCCTTGCGCTTGGAGAACCACCGACGGTCTGCGGCCACGAAAAAACGGTCGAGAGTCTAGAGGAGAGACTGTCAGCTGACTTGACCGGTGAAGAGCTGGAGAGGATCGTGGACGTGCAATTGTACCGATGTGGGCAGTGCACCAGACGAAAATGAAGACTTTTCCGTTGAGGAGGACTGGGTCGCAACGTCATTGGGAGAAAGACAAGGCCATTGGATGGAGATTTGAGGAGAGAAGAGGGAGTTGAAAGCCAGGCCCCTCGTACTCTCGTACCCGTTTCATTTCATTACTCGGCTTTCTTGCCCAAAACTGTGATTGAGGGACGCGACGGGACGCGTCAAAGGAATGACGTGTAAAGTGGTGGTGGGTGGAGAACAAAAGGCAAAGGTGTGGCTGGTGAATGGCGGACGGCGGACGCGGCGGCGACGGGCCGGGATTCCCGCCGTTATTCCTAAAGGGGTTAGACGGCAGGATCACACGGCATTACCTCACCGGAGCCCGAGGTCCCGGCCGGCGTCAAGGCGATGAACCATCTCCGCCCGTCTCCGTCTCCCTCCTCTCCACCACAACCCGGCAGTCTCGACCATCTCCACTCCTTTCGCTGCACCCTCGGCACGCCAACTTTTTGCCATGTCTCTCGATCCCCCCGCTGGATGCCAATGGTCTCGGGCCTACCAGTACAATCCCGTCTCCATGTCCACCACCTGAACGAAGCATCATGGATCCGCAATGATACCCTGCCTCATCCGCTTACTTTCATTCTGAAGAATCAGCAACAGCGGCTCTTCATCATGCCATTTTTTGGCATACTATGATGTACCGTGCATCCTCGCCCGCGTGCTGGGCTGGACCACCGACAGGGTCCAACTTTTGGGTCGCCTTTGGCCAGCGGCCAGGGCAGATGCCCCGTCCCGTGTGTGTAGAGCATTATATCCGCATGTAGATCAGATAACTGTTTATACGGACGGCCTCGTCCACCCGCCCACCTGCAGATTGATTCCTTTTCTCTCACCCCCACGACCGGGCACGCTCGTGGCCCAGATGCAAGACCCGCTTCGCGCCAACAGAAACCGAGCCAGAAATTCCAGAGGAACTGGCCGTGGATCGTCGATTTTCATTCGAAGGATGCAGGATCAACGCTACGTACAACGTTGAAGCCGTGCCGCACGACGACCGATGGCGCGGGCAGGATTGCATGTTGAATGGTTCCGCGTGGAACAGCATCAAAAAGCGCGAAACAAAGAAAGGAAAAATCCCGAAAGACGGGCTGGCATGAACGAGGAGCTTTTCAACTGTGGGCTATGGCTACAAATTGCGAAGCTTTCGGCAGAGGATTGTTTCGAATAAGAGTCGGGAGACGAAAAATGCAAAATATGAAGATCGAAATCAGATTGTACTAGGGATGGAGAACCACAGCCTGTCTGATTTTGACACGGAAACGACGGAGAAGGGCAGGAGTGAGCAAGCGACGGTAACGATTAACAAGATCCCACGCAACAAGACCAACGCGTACATAATAAACCACCCAACGCCACGCTATGCATTCGAAGACTTAAAAGGAACAAGATTGCAGGTATCCACGCTCAGCGCTCAATAATTCATAGCCTCCGCGTCGGCCACGGTATCCGCAGCCCGTTCGGAGGTAGCACGAGAAAGTCATTGACGTTCTCCGCCTCCTCCTCTTCCTCGTCGACTACGCTGCGTGACACGGCATTGCGGGGATCGGGGACATCGCAGCGGCCCAGACAGCCACCGGTGCACCAGGCGCCGAACCACTCGAGATGCTGCGGGCTCCACTGCATGGTGTCGCTGGCGGAGGGCTGCGTAAAGGTCGCGGCAAGCGGGTGGGATGCGTCTGCTTTGCTGCGAGTGTAGCGGCGTGGCGAGTGGTTGCTGTACGTCAGCTGCTTGAGGGCAGAGAAGGCCCAGTCCTGCAATTCTTTGGCCGAGAAAGCGTCCGGGTCGGGGGAGCCGTAGGCCCCAAAGACGTTGAATGCCATGATGAGGCCAAAGTCGTGGTACATGGTTCCCAGGGGCCGCGTTCGCATGGCATGCTCCCAGCTCATGGCCACCTTCTGCGCGACCTCGATGCACTCGCACTCGAGCTGGTCGATGGTCTCGTCCAGCTGGCGCTCGTCCTCGCCGAGGAGCGCCGCCCAGCGCGGCCGCCGGTGAATGGCGATAATGATGCTGGCTGCGACCATAGTCATGTTCCAGTAGAACCAGCACGCAAAGGCGGTGCCGTAGTCGGAGTAGCTAAAGGCGTACGTCCAGATGGAGCAGCTGGGGTCCGAAGGGCGAAGGAGGACGCGGTCTGGGTCGGACAGCGTTTCCTCGATGTAGGGCCTGACTTCGTCGAGCATGGTACGCAGGCCGTTGGCGCGGCTGTACAGGCAAGAAGGCGCAACGTTGGGGTCCGTCGACCCAGCTTCGTAAGCTCTAATGTCGCGGCAGAGGGACGGCAGGAAGGACATGGAGTGCATGAGTTTGTTGAGCGAGAGGCGCGGCTCTTGCAGCCCGGTCGTGTCAAAAGCAACCTCTTCCCATTCAGGGCTGCACAATATGTCGTCCTTGTCGCCGAATAGAGCATCGAGCCCCTGGACGTGTCAGATGGAACTGTTGCTTTCTCCTCGAGCCAGGACTCACCACTCCGACGGTAATGGCTCGCAGCACGCCCCTCTCGAATGATTGGGCGTTCCTAAATGCTCCAGGGCCCAACTTCTGCAAGAGGCTCGCCGCGCCGCCCAGATGCGTGATGAAGTTGCGATTTGTCCCGACGGTGCCCACGGCCTGCACAGAGTCAGTATGCACCTTTCTTGTCGCGTTGAGCAGGATAACGCACATAGGCCTCGGTGATAGCCAACAAGGCTGACGCACATAGGGTCGATGTCAGCTCGGATGGGGTTGGGTTGATGATGGCAGCACGCAAGCTCCCCAAAGCCTTGACGTATAGCTCAAGGTTGATGCCCTCGCCGCTCTTGCGGAGAATGACGGACTCGTGGGTCGCAATGAGGCACTGTGCGGCGTCTCGCAGAGCCTTTGTCTGGCCCAGACGGGTCGGCACCTGGGCGATGAAGGGACCGAACAGCGTCATCTGGTTCGAGGCACCCTGCTCGCGGAGCGTCTTGACGAAACGGTGCGTGATCCTGTCCACGGGCGACCATGGCAGTGGTCTTAGCGAAGAGACCCACCGTGGCGGCGGTGAGGGCCTCTTACGGGAACCAGGCACCTGGTAAACACTCGTCGAGAGCTCTGGCGAGCTTGTATCTTCGAATTCGCTGGTGGGCGACCCTTCGCTGCTGCTGCTGCTGCTGCTGCTGCTGCTGCTGCCGCTGCCGCCGTCCCTGACTATCCTAAAGGTGCTGTACATGGCTCCATCCGTCTCGTACCTGGTCCTGATGGGCTCGAGGCTGGTGCACGGGGCATTGGCCACGTTCGGTGACGACGGTTCATAGTTGCCGCTGGACCAGGACGACTGAATGTAGTGCCATGGGCGCTCGTCGACGAACTTGGCGTGAGGATTAGAAGGACCTGGGCACGCGAGTCTGCTACGCTGGCACCGTTCGCAGGTTGGCCACTTCTGGTCACACTGTTCGCGGGATGAGTATGTATAGGGCAGTGGTGAGACGCAGGCAAGCGCGTGGAGCCAACTCGTGTCCCATTATCTCAGCCGTCAGGCGAGTAACAGGTAAACTTACCCGAATCTTTCTAGTCTTGCACGTGGCACAGGCCGTGCTTTTGGGGACGCCGACCATGGTGGCTCTGGGTCTGGGTGGATTGCAGGTCTCAGCACGGTGTTGTTGCAGCAGTAGCTTAGTTTGCCAGTTCGTGGGGGGGTTTCAATTCGGATCGGGAGGGGGCGCGCGCGCTTTGTTGGGGGCCGCAGCCTGGGAGTTATGTTATATAACGGCGTCCTATCAGGTCCGAGGACACCCAGGAAATGAATGACTGCTACAACGCCCGACGAGGCACAGCAACCAGCGCAGCCCATCGGCTTCGGTCTGCTCCTTCACGCTCCCTCAATCATGCCACGGTATGCTGCGGCACGGCCAACCCCAGGCGGCGACAGGGTCGCTCACAGGGCCTTTCCGCAGGGCTGAGGGCAAAATGCGATCCAACGGTCGACAGCAAGGCCACCGCTGTTTGCGGTCTGGGGACGCCGAGATGGGCCATTCACTTGGCGAGTAGGGTGCGTAAGCGGCCTTGGGAGAGCCGTCCATGAATGACGCAGGGCGAGCGTGGGTCGTGATACGTGCATGGCCGACTTTTGACGCAGCTCGCCACATGGCACCAAATGCGGGATTCCGCGCCGCAACCCACTTTCCGCGAAGTCGGCCATGATAAACGGCGCTCCATCTGCATCAGCGTTGAAGACTGACTGTTCTGCCTCGACTCTCAGAGCCATCTCGCCGCAGTCTTTGCTTTCGATGCCTGGGTGCTACGAGCCCACGAGCGACCGTCCATCGGCCGATCTTTGGCATCCCCAGACACCTGGCCGAGCTGTGTCACCGGATGATGACGAGGCGCGACAATGGACGACGTCCACCATTATCGAGCTCGCAAAGCCTCCTCGAACAGCCCTGGACATGGCTCCAAGATGCCGTGGAAGCAGGCTTAATTGGCGAATCTGAACGACACGATTAAGCCACTGAAGATCCCTTGCGTCCCTTGGTTGGCAAAGCCGGAAGATGGAATCGCACGAGGCAGTCTTTGGCTGCAAGCTTGGTCAGCTCCAGTTAGTGTCGAGGAACATTGGCGGCCACGGAAGAGCGAATGGGGAGTTAACCTGTGAGGAGAGTCGATTTGCCGGCTGATTGTGGCTCTCGAAGCTTCGCAGCACTTTTGGATGTCCTCAGTTGGTATCATTGCCTTGGCTTTCTGCATCTTGCTCTCGATCCAGCAGATTCTCTTGACCTGCGTGCCCGTCGCGCGACAAGCTCGGCAAGCTCGACAAGCTCGACGCGCATTTCGGCCCCCAACTGAGATTTTGCCATTGGTCCTCGACGAGGAAGGTCGCAGCACACAAAAGCGAGAGATAAAGGACACACGTCGGGCGAGCATGGACAGAGGCGTCAAATATGCCAGTGGCCGAGGACGAGTAATTAGTACCAAACCCGAATGGACGCATTCAACCACCCTGACGTGTGCGACGAGTAAAGGACCTACGCATATGCTCTCGATGCGGTCGCCTCCGTTGGTCCCCCTCGATCCAGCTATGTTACGGGGTGGTCGACGACATCTTCCTTCTTCTCGCGCGCCCCAGTCTCAAACTCGGCTCGTTCCCACTCGGATTTCGCCAGCTTGGCGGCCTGAGACTCAGGCTTTGTCCTGGTTCTTGCGCTGGTTGGTGGTGTCCCGCGTCTTGCGGTCGAAGCGGCTACAACGTTTGGTAGCCGAGAAAGGCGTAGGTACCACCAGAAACACGCCATCCCATGGTCCCAAAGTGTCACGAGAATTCGCGTTTGGTCGAGTCATTCCCTTGGTTTGGGGGAACCCTGACTT
>JAIFKG010000999.1:0-33314 GCA_020351975.1 Phyllosticta ampelicida | reverse complement strand
GGGATTTGGGGTGTGTGAGAAGTGAGTCAGCTGCATCACTGCTTCCTTTGATAGGATCGCAATCTCCAGTCGTGGCTTGCTCTGGGCCCTCCTGTTCGCATTGGTAAGCAGACAGAAAGAGCTGCTGCCTGTGACGTCGGCAGCCCACGGGGCTTTGTCTCTACCAATTGTGGACGTCACGACTCGTTCGTTGTTCTTTCGGCCACGGCACTACTTGGTAGAGAGAGAGAGAGAGAGATAGAGAGAGGAGGGGGAGAAGGAGAATGAGGTGGAGGAGCAGCTGCGCCAAAGTTTTTAAAAAAAAGTCTGCGAGTCAGTGAGGACGCCGATGCCAATCGACATGGTGCGTCACTGCTTGGCCGGGTGATGGTGTTCGTTCGCCACGATCATGTCCGTGAGGATCCGGATTGAGCACACGGGCATTTAGATCCAGTGTTGATAGATCTTGTATTTGGTGAATCCAAGGAATGTTGTACATGGTTCTTTTCGCACTCATGGCGCTTTTGTCTATCGCTTACGTATACGCCTTCCACCACTTCAGAAGCAGCCAAACCGGCATCATCAGAAATCTACTCAAAAGCAGCAATCATCAAAATCTCTCTCACGCGCTTCTGGCATCCATTTGCGCCAAACGGATGCTGACAGCCCTCCTATGGGCTTCGAGCTGCTCCACCTTGGCCAGCTGCATGACGGCCTGGCCGACGTTGCGCAGGCCGTCGGCGGTCAGGTTGGAGCTGGTGATGTGCTTGACGTACGAGCCCAGGTTGACGCCCGAGTACTGCTTGGCGTAGCCGTACGTAGCTGTAAGGAGATTGCGTCAGTAATGGCAAGAGTGCACGAGTTGGGTGGCTTCAGGAGCCAATCTACTTACGCAAACTGTGGTTGACACCGGCCGAGTAGTCTCCCACACTCTCAGGAGTCCATGGGCCGACAAACACGCTGCCGGCATTGTCGACCATCTCGGCGACCTTTTCTGCTTCCCTGACCTGCAGGATCAAGTGCTCAGGCGCGTAAATGTTGCTTAAAGTCATGGCCTCATCGACGTCCTTGACGACGAGCGTAACACTGTGTTCAATGGCGCCGCGGACAATGTCCACGCGCGGCAATGCTATTGCCTGCTTGTGAAGCTCGTCCTCAATGGCCTGAAGCTCCTGTTCACTAAGATCAATGGCAATCAGGATGACCTGCGAGTCGACGCCGTGCTCCGCCTGTGACAGTAGGTCGCTGGCGACAAAGGCCGGGTTGGCCGAGGAGTCGGCAATGACTAGGACCTCGGAGGGACCGGCGGGCATATCGATGCTGACTCCAGCGCTGGTATCGTTAGATACAATCATCTTGGCTGCCGTGACGAACTGGTTCCCCGGGCCAAGGATCTTGTCCACCTTTGTGACGCTTTCGGTTCCATACGCCATGGCTGCAACGGCTTGCGCGCCGCCGGCCAGGACAATGCTCTCAGCGCCCACCTTGGCCGCTGCGTACACTACCTCAGGGGTGATAGATCCGTCGGCGCGAGGCGGAGTGGCAATAACTATGTTCTTGCAGCCAGCGACCATGGCCGGGACACCCAGCATCAGCGCTGTTGAAGGGAGCACAGCAGTACCACCAGGGACGTAGAGGCCGACGCGCTCGATGGGACGCACGAATCGCGTGCATACAACGCCAGGCATCGTCTCAACGCGAAGCGGCTTCTCGTCCTTTTGTGCAGCGTGGAACTTGCGAATATTCTCAAACGAGATGTCAATGGCAGCAATGGTCTCGGGTGGGAGTTGCATCATGGCACGGGGGAAGGGCGCCTTGAGAACAGGAGAGGTCAACGAGGTGGCCTTTTCAAACTTGTGGGTGTATTCGAGAACCGCAGCATCGCCACGCTCGCGAATGTTCTGGATGATCGGGTTGACAATTCCAAGTATCCTGTCAGCAGAGCGCTGCGAGGGACGCTGCAAGGCCTTTTCGACAGCCTCAGGGGTGTACTCAGTCGTCACAATTCGCCTCATCTTGATCTGGCCATCCTGTGTTCCTGCGGGGTCTTCCTTGCTCTTGGGGACAGAAGCAGCCTCCTTTACCTGCTCTTTGGCCTGGGCGGCAGCATTCTCCTTGGAAGTTCCATTGGCAACACCAAGCTTCTCCGCCCAGGGGCCCTTCGCATCACCCTTTCTCCTCTTGACTTTGACACTCTTTGCGTCTAGGTTCTTCTCAATATCCTCGAGCGTGACTCCCGAGGCGATGCACTTTGCCAGCGCGAAGTAGAAAAGATCTGCTGCTTCAAAAGCCACTTCCTTCTCGGTCTTGGCCTCGACCAACTCTTGTGCTTCCTCCATGATCTTCGCCTTGAGAAGTTGTGGGTCATTGAACAACCGTGCGGTGTATGATTCTTCGGGAGCAGATGCCCTACGGCTTTGGAGAGTCTGTTCCAGCTTGGACAAGCCCTTGTAGTGACCGAAGCATGTGGCGGTGGCAAGGTGACAGAAACCTGATGAAACGTCAGTCTGTAAATCAAAGGCGCGCGACCAAGTTTACCAACCTCTGCCCTTTTGCCTGACGACAAATCGAAGACAGTCGGAATCGCAGTCCAATGAGATCTTGACAAGCTCTTGAATGTCCCCGCTGCTCTCGCCCTTGTACCACAAGCCCCTCTTTCTGCTCTGGTAGACTCCCCGACCGGTCCGAAAACTCTCTTGTACGCTCTCCTCACTGCTGTAGACTAGACCAAGAGCTACACCCCTCTCATCGGTTACCAAAGTTGTAAACAGACCGTCGGTCCTGTCACTTGTCGCATTCGCCAGCACCAGCTTTCCGACGGGCAGAAGCTCGGGCTCTGCCTTGGGGTCAATCGTCAGGAGCTCTGCAGGCACAATTGGCGTGGACGCATTCTTGGCGACTGCCAATACATGCTCGAGCGTCGGCTGCGCAAAAGAGGTAAAGACCTCAGGCCTGTCAGTTCCATACTCGTGAAGCCATGCAGCCTCCGAGTCCACGTCGCGCACGTATTCGGCGTATATGGCAACAGTTGTACCAGAGATCGCCTCCACAACCTCCTCCTTTGTTGCTCCAAAGATGCAGAGAACGATGCGGTCGAAGTTGACGTTGGGGACTTGCTTGAGCTGCGCCAGTTGCGCCAGGCTCACGAATATTTTAGCGGCGCCCGAGTCGAGGAGCGATACGAGGTCGGAGATATCGGGAAGCGAGGAGGCGTCAAAGTGAGTCTCGAAAAGACCGAGGGTCTGCTGCAGGTACAGGAATGCATTGTCGACCGTTTCTGGCGTGACCTTGGTGAATACTCCGCCAATGAAGGACAAAGCCTGGAGATCGAGACCGCGAGCAGGACTCGCGTAGCTCTTGAGGTCAATTGAAGGTAGCAGAGGGAAAGCCATGGTGTTGAAGTTGCGCCCTAGAGCTTGAGCGGAGAGGACGTGGGACTCGAGTGGTATGAGTTGTACTCATATGTATGAGTCGTCGTTTTTTGTCACGGGCAATGACGCCGCATGATTGGCCGGCTGGTGGGGTCGCACATTGCTCGGCGCCGCGAAGCGGTCCAGTCCCCGGGGCATGTCTTTGGATACTGAAAACGATGACTCGCCTGACATCATCACCACACATCTATTGATGACTCTTTCTGGTGTTGACTCAATGGTGTCTGGCTCATTGCAAAGGTTGTTTCAACGGGCCGCTGCCATCGTATGTGCCTTAACAAAGAATCAATTGCGCGTAAACAGCCTCTCTGTACGTACACTTTCCCACCAAGTAAAGTAAACCAAGGACAAGTCATCCCGCGTCGAAATAATTCCTATAGAGACAACTGCAACTACCTGTCGAAGAGTGGCCAATCAAGCCTTTGGTAAACCTATCAGAAATATGTCCCTTAGGCTCGCAGTCGGGCACCTGGTCTCCAGCTGCAATGTATTGCTCGACGCGTATTTCATATGGCCAGGCTGCTTCTGATGGGCTGATGCTGTTTGAAGTGACATTCGAAATCGGTGGGCGACTCTTTGGCCTCTTGGTGTAGAGGGAGGCGGTAAACGTGGTTTTGTTGTAGTAACAAACGGCCTTCGAATCGTCGTCTGTGAGATCGATTGATGGTGTTACCTTTTTGTCTACGACCAATTGGAACTCATAGCGCTCGCCGTCCTGCCCTTGATCAATCAATTTCAAGTCTTCATTTGCAAAGACGATCAGATCCGAGTTTCCCGCCGATGAAATCTTATGAGGGCCTTCGTCGGAGCTGGGCGCCGAAATGACCCAATGAAAGGTTACCATCGACTTGAAAGGGTCTTCGTCGTAAGTGGTATAAGGATAACAGCTCCATGTGTCCCGAACACCGCTGCAACCTCTTTGTACTTGATCCAGAAATGTGGTAAAAGAATAAGGTACAGCAGGGAATTTGACATTATGGGTGCTTGTCGCGTTCGTCGATCCGGGCAACTGGGGAGCGTTACTATTGGTGCTGCCCGCGCTTGAGGCTGATACACTGTCTCGTGAACTGCTTTGAGACTTTTCGCTAGTGGTCCGTCAGTATAGATGCGCATTGGTCAAGATGTGCTTTATATACATGGAAAACTTATTCTTCAAACCAACTCCCAGGCCAACGGTCAGAGCAAGTAGGGCCGCAATTGTTATCAACACCACAAGGCACCGCTTTCGCCAGAGACGCCGCCTTTTGGCGTAGTCATCGCCCAATGTCTCAATCTTCAGCTCCACCTTGAGAACTGACCCTGCAGCAAAGGTTGTGCGGCACGATTGAGTGTTCGTTGCGGGCTCGACGTCGTTTGACGATCTCTCGTTGGTATTAGTCAATGGCCGCGGCTGCATCAGAGGATTATCGCGTTCGGGATTATCGACGATTTTCGAAAGTCGCAGACCGGCAGGCGTCCGCAACTGTTTCTCTGCCGGTGCATCGTCCTCGGTGGTGAGTGCCTTCCAGGGTAATTTGCGCGTCAGCCACTTCTTCATGGCCAGAATGTTTCCCGCTGCGCCAATGAAGGAGGATATATCTGAGAAACCAAGACAAAGTTATATAGAATTTGGGAACGGGAAGGCGTGGCAATGAGCTGAGAAGACTCCACAGAGTCGCCTTTCTCAGCGGCACATGGCGTTTTCCAGACAGTGCACAGGTCGAACGGCTCGCGAAGACGGTCAAAACAGGTCAATGAAGGAGTGCGATGTGAGATGCCGCAACGACAGACTGCGAGTAGTACGCGCCGCCGAGATAAGGGCGAGGGACAGTTGAGAGATGGTTGCAATGTCACTTGAAGCTAGAAAGCGTCTGTCGACAGGGCACCTGGGGGAGCGCGAGTCGTTGCGCAGCTGGAATGATGCGGAACAGAGGCATTAGGCCGCCAAACGCAGCGATTTGATTGCAAGAAGACGGCAGTTTCCATAGAGTAGGGTCTTGCATAAGCTGAAACGTATATTTGTTTGAGGGTCGATCTTAGAAACACGAGGAAGTAGGCAAGGTGTTTGTAGGACGATGCAGATGTCGTGGGGACGGCCTCAGTCCTCTCCGCCTGGGCCTCGCCTGCACTGCGATTGGCCACCTAGGAGAAATCGTTAACCCGAACTCCTGGTCACTTCAAGCGTGACGAACAACTGACTCCATCAACAACTATCTAGCTACCGTTTGACCAACGACACCATCACGGCGATCCATCATAGATTCGCTAATCCTCCATCATGACATGTAATTTCACGATGCTAGAGATGCCACCAGGACTCAGAGCCGGACAGACTGATAGACTTGGCGCAGAGAGCTATTACCCCAACTTTCGGTCGGTTGTTCAAGAGGCAATAGAACCAGTCTCCGTTGGAATGTCAAGCCTCCCATCGTAGATCAAGAAAAATGTGACATGACCAGCGATTCGGACGGCTCTTGATCCGAATTGGTCTGGATGTTGAGCAGTAGTGTTCCCAAGTCTCTAATTGGTTTACCACCCGTGTTACTTCCCCTTCTTTTTTCCTCTTATCCTCAAGTGAATTTCTAAAAATTTCCTCTTATTCACATGTTGAAAGAACCTTTTCAACACTTTCATTTTCAAGGTGGTAGTCCAGTGGGCTTCTCGGCCAATGGCCCCTTCGCCTCAATCCTAGCGCGAAGGGGTACGAGACCTTTTCGAGAGAGCCGAAAGCTCACTATATCAATCTAATCAAAATGACATGCTCTCATGGCTTCTCCGACAAATGTCCTGAACTCGCTGGTTTGTATTGAATTTCATTTACATCGTCTCCTCTGTCGCTTTGGCTCCGCCATCGAAATAATGCTTCGCTTCAACGATGCGAATATGCCCCGTGGCTCCCTTTTCGAAGAGACACTGCCGGGGCTCGAAGAAGCGAGCGCCCGGCCGGCGGCGTTTGAGAGGCTTCGGCCTCTTATAGCAATACCCTTACACAGGAACTGGATGTGGTTCAGGTAAGCTACAGCTTGAGATCAACGCAAGCATGATGCGACTGGTGACAACCCCTAGAATTTGACGAAGACAGGCAGCAAGTTGGCGTATGTAGTTGCAGCGTTTGGGGATTCGCCAGACATCCCGGAAGCGCAAGGTAATCCACGTGAGAACCACCGAGAACATGAAACGCCAACGATGCCCGCAGCTTCCCATCTGATGTATGGAGTAGCACCTTTCGGGGACACGTCGGGTTGCTTGGCCGGACTGCAAGGTAAGCGAAAAACCGACGACTACCGCCGTCAACATAATGCTGATAACTCCCTGCAGATTGCTCAAAGGACTTGGACAGGACCTGGACGGATGATCGAGAGTCGAGAGCACTGGGAAGCACCGCCGCGGGACCCGCAGGATTGCGGAACGGTGTTCGCGATTCGAGATCAGGCTAGCTTCGGCACGAGACGGCAGCTTTGCTTTCAAGCCGCCTTGCACAAAAAAGATTTCTGGGTCTCGAGGACCGGACGAAAAGCTGATCTCTGCTCCTGGCCGCTCGAACAAGACGAGGTTCTGGATTTCGAGATTCGACTGGCTAACTTGACCATGTTCGCTGTGACGAGAGATGACAGCGCCCTGACAGCCTCCTTCACATGGCCACGCTTTCAGAGTCCAGCATGGCTAGTATTCAAAGGCGGGCCGTGTGTATATGGGGAGCATCCAAGTGTCTTGCCGCCAAAGGACTTGTACGATACATTTGAGCGCATAGAAGCGTAGCCACAGGGAGCACTTGAGCACTCCCTCCTGGCCTTGAAATTGACAGTTCCTGTGCAGCCCAATCCCACATCATCAGGGCAATGCTGGGCATTCCTGCCTCCCTCGCGTCTCGAGCCCTAAGGTGTCATGGTGGAGTCAGGAACCCGGCGGCAGCGACTCGCGCAGCTGTGAGCACTGACGCGCCGGAATGGCTGGGAGCCTGGAGCCTGGGGCCGTTCGGACAAGCTACTGCGCCACAAGCCGCGAGATCAAAAGGCTATCGAGTCGACCTGCAGTAGCGGCCGTGGTACTCCGACCGATGCACATGGTTGCGTCAGATGGAGGATTTGTTTCGTCTCTTGAGCTCTTGACAAACCAAACGCACCGCCGCACGACGGTTTCAAGAGGCCAGGATGCGCCTCACGAGCTAGCACGGCGTTCCAAGCCCAGCGCGCCTCAGCGGGCACAGCCGCCAAACTACTTTTCCGCGTACCGGCGTCTGTGTCGAGTCCGCAGCAATCCTCTCTCTCCTCCGAAACTCTTCGTGCAAACTCCAATTCCCCCCGCCGCCCCTACGCACTGTCGCCCTCCTGCGCCTCTGGCCCGGTCCATGTCCAAGCCTCTCCTAACGCTCACGCCCCCCGTCTTTAAGCGACCTCTCTCCTCGCCCCTTCCACCGAGCTGAGCCCTATGGAGCTTGTGCTGCAACCGTTTAGGGTCAGGTTGGAGCTGCATTCCTCGCTTTCCTGCCATCATGGAGAGTCCTCGCGGAACCGTCCACGCCACCTCCTCCCCTTCCGACGCCCATGGGCGCATTCCTGAATGCTGCTGCGGCAACTCCGAGTGCCCATACCTCACTCACAACGGCAAGCTTCTCGAAGGCCTCGAACGCGACGTTCAGACAGCCGCCCAACTCGGTCAGGTACGCGCCCATCGCCCTCCCTTCGTTCAACAAAGCTCGCCCCTGGGTTCCGCCAGTGCCACCTCAAATCGAGCCACCAAGCACCTCCGTTTGCGCCTCAGGCGTTCAGCTGGTCGGTCCTTCGGTCGCGTCGGCCGGCGCTATTACCTTTTTGCATATTGACGCCAAGATGTTATCAACACTGAACTTCAGCCTGCAGGCCCTCCTCCAACGTCATGAAGCCTACATAGCCGACAGCGAAGCCGAGCGCCGACGAATGGCTGCCAAAATCGCAGACCTGGAGCGCGAGAAGGCGGACCTCGAGTCCAAAAATGCCCAATCCATTCAGGAGAATCGCGACCTGCTCGACCAGCTCGAGGCCATGAATAATGCAGTCGCCGACTCGGACAAGCGCATCGCCGACCTCTCGAAGCATCTTTCCTCGACCCAGGACGAACTTACACGTCTCACGAACCAAGCCTCAAGGACCGAGACCCTTGAACGACAATTGGCGTCATTGGAGAAGGAACAGGTTGAGCTGCAACAGAAATTGTCGACCACGGCCGGAGATGGCAAGTCGGCTGTCCAGAGATGGCGCAAAGCCGAGCGAATCATTGCCGAGCTCCAGGAGCAGATTGAGCGGATTGAACGCGAGTCTCGAGAAGAGCGCGAGCGCCACGTCGAGATTGTGGGCCGCATGGAGAGGCGGCGGGCTGTGGAAAAGGAGCTGGAAACGGCTGCCGGAAGGCTAAAGGGCGCCGCTGCCGCCAAGGTCGCGCAGAGCAAAACCGACACGAACGTCGTATCTCATTTCGTCAAGGACATACTACAGGACAACGCAAACTTGCAAATAGGGATCGTGGAGCTCAGGGATATGCTGACAAATGCGAATGAGGAGGTCGAAAGGTTACGGGAACAACTAATGCTTCACCAACCACTCGATGAGCCAAGAGAAGCAGACGGTGGCGTGCCAAACCTCCAAAATGAGCTTGGTTTCGATCCAGAAGTTGCGAGTCCCAAGAGTCCGGAAAAGACCCCAAGCCGTCTAGCCCAGGAACACCATCACTTGCTCCATCACCTCCACTTGAACACCGAGGCAACCAGGGAGCCGGCAAGATCAAAGGCTTTTCAGCGTCGGCCTTCGAGGACAAAGCGTACGCCGTTGGCCCCCGGACAGTTTGCACCAACAAGCAACCACACTCCCCAGTCATCAATATCTGCCCCCAGGCCGTCTTCGCCATGCACGGCTGCCAGCATTCTTTCCCATACTTCCGTTACGATACCCAGCCATCGGTCGAATCACCGCCATCATTGGTCGATGCAAAGCCATCAGACTGGAGTTTCAGTGGCTTCCTCAGTACCAAGCTCCCCGTTCGAAGCGTCACGTCGGACCTCCTCCATATTTGACCGCATCTTTAGTGATTCGGGCCAGGATTCCTCGCGCCCAACGAGTCCTGAAAGCAACGATGACCCTGGGTCTCCAGTATACTCACCCATCAAAGGAGGGATCCTCACCCATGGCCTTAATAGGACCAGCACGATGCCCGTCACCATACGCTCTCTCATATCTCCCACCACCACGCAAAGCCAACCCCGACTTTCTCTTAGGATAGCAGAGGAGAACCTAGCGATCCCCGAGGAATCCTGTGAGCCCGTCACCCATAACGAGCCCCTACCTGACGCTCAAGCTCCAAGGTTGAATGAAGAAATCTATCCAACTCTCAGGCGACGGGGCTCTCACGAATCCTTACTCTCAGTGTCCGGGATGGATATACACACGCTTCAATCACGCCCATCACAGATATTGTTTGCGCCTAGTTCCCCATCAAAGCCTGCGCGCGGTAGTCTGTCCAGCATGACGGCGCGACCGAGCCTGTCATACAAGCACGACACGGACGCCCTGAGCTCATATCAGAGCCTTCTTTCCAATTCCAACAACAACCGACGTCGTTCAAGTGCCGCTAGCCGCCCTGGATCTAGAAACTCTAATGCTAGCAGCACTAGCGTAAGCAAGCGGATTGGTGGCTGGATGTTCGGCAAATGGGGCGCCGTGCCCACACCGACATCCCCAGCCCCCAGTGATGACGAGCGGCCTTCGGAAATGTGGACGACAGAAGCAGCATCGAAAAACGCTGACGCGCTGGCCGCGCCAACGTCGATAGTAGATAATACGACTCAAACACTAACAAGATCGGTGACCTCTTCGTCAACGTCCAGCAACAAGGCACGGCCCCGCGCCTCAGGCGTAAACCAAACAGGGGCCGTGCCAGGCATGTGGGCCGAGCCAGCTCCAACGCCGCCGCCTTCGTCGCAGAATCAGCCGGTGACGCCGAAAAACTCAGTAGTCCATACAAGCGATGTCGACGTCGATGCGCTGGGGGAGTGTTTGGCGGAGGCGGGCGACAGCCCTGTCAAACTGCACAAAGAAGCCGAGGCTGTTGACGCGAAAGACATCAAGTCGGGACAAAACCTGCAAAGTCTCCCGATTTTACGGGTCAACAGCATGGCGGTGCTGTGATTGCGAAGGATACAGGGGTGTTATTGTTGTATATCACTGGCTCGCTATTCTTGAGGTTGTCCTTTTTTCCCCTTGTACTGCTTCACAAGCCTAGATCTTGCCTTTTGTGTTCGCACACAGCACGCACGCCCTGGGTTTCTCACGGCGTGTCTCACGGCGTGACTGCCATGTACTCTTTGTCTTTCCTGTTGGAGCCAGGCAGCCATCTCCATTGTTAGCAAACAGCACTCCTTGAGACTCTCGTTTCCCTACCTTTATTTTGTCCTATCCGAGCGAGCCATCTTATTTTCACCGTCGTTTTCCTGCGCTGTACTGTACCATTGTGCTTGTTACAACCTCTTTTCATCCCATCGTTGAGCCAATCCATCCGTCCGCCTTGGTGCGGTAGAATATACCCCCTGATCTTTTTTCTTGCTGCGTTTGTCTCGCGATTGGGTGAATTTGGTGCTCTCAGTTCGGTCATCTTATGTGGCCTCTGCTCTTTGCTTTTTGCCGTGGATCTTGTCTTCCATCTAGGTACATGCCCGTGTCACTGTCCTCGGCCTGAGGCTGTTTCTTCGGTCTCTTCTCGTTCAAATAGCAAATCATTTGTCTATGAGTATACGGGTCCATCGTGAGAAGGGTTTTCTTCATCCTCGTTGGCATTTTCTCCGCCAAGTCTGAGAGATCACAGCCCGGTCGAGGCTTGGTGACAAAATTTGTGGTACACAAGAGGGCGACAGACATATGTAGAAATCCCGTCTTCATCGGGCAGTCGAAAGGTGAGGCCTCTCAACACAGTGTAGAGACCGAGGCTTGGTAGCAAAAGTCGTGGCACACAGGAGCGCAACTAAGAAAGGCCGCCAAATAAGAGCAGCACACAATCACTGGAAATTTCTATCTCAAAGGGCACACGTTTAGGGAGCATTCAAGCACCTTGGGCACTCCCTGTTAGGGTTCACGAAGTTCTTAACGTAGGGTCACAGGGAGTAGTCGTAGTTCTGTGCCACCACTTTTCCTACGGCCAGATAAAGGAAGCAATAGGCCCCCATCACGGTGGAAGACGGAATAAATGTCAACTCCCGTGTTTGGTGCCCACCCATGTTTAGTGCCCAAGTCGTATGGCAAGCGAGTTCTTCAAATAGCTAACTTGAGACAGATTCATACAGGGAGCATTAAAGCACCTTCCCGCGCAGAGACTCAGACATTTGAGCCCATAGCTGTGACTACAGGGAGCATTCAAGCACCTCCATCCTGCATTGGATTTGACATTTCTTTTGCGGCCCATTGTGCCGTCTTCCAAAAGTTTTGCTCAGCCTGAGATCTGCCCGCCTGTCAACTTAGAAAAGTTGACTTTCCCGTGACTTTTGCCTCGGTCATGACTTCCCAAGGAGATAGAGAGAGTGTGTTGGCCCACGCTTCTCATACGATCACTCATCACTTTGATCCACTTTCATCAGCGTCGAACTGCGGGACTGATCACTCCCTGGCCACTCATTCATCCAACTTTCACCATTCCTATCACGACGCGCCAAAATGGATCTGTCCCACCGCAGCTTAGAAAATGGACAGAAGGGAAAAGAGCAGACACTGCGACCAGCACAGGAACCAGTACAGCGCCCAGAATCGGACGTGGGGCAGCATCCGTTTCCGGGCTCGACACAGCGTCCAAAAACACACGCAGCGCAGTATTCGGTACAGCTACCAGGACATGGTCTATTCCTGCGTCCAGAAGAGGGTCCACCGGAACGCCCAGCAAATATTCAACAGAATCTGGCACAGATTGAGTACCCTGGAGACCCAGAACCACGAGCATGTCGGCCACCTCTTTCCTCGAATTGGCGGTGCTCCGTAAGCCAAGCTCCAGGCCTCTTTCCACGGTACATGCTCCCGGGAACATTCACAGGAGCAGCTCAACATTGCAGTGCTAACGCTTTTTCCCTCAGTGCGCAATGGAACGGCTTCATTACCGTACAGGTCAGCCGTGCATCGTCGCGGACACTATTCGGTGTGCCTCGTAACCCGTTCATCAGTTCATCCGTCCTCTTCTCCAGAATGGTTGTCGACATCGAGAGGCCGCCGCGGTCAGAACCGTTCGTCGTGCTCGACAACGTACGCCCCGTCAACATTCGCGCCTTTGTACGATGGCTGGTCGACCGCGAGATGCCGATACCGCCCACAGACATCTCGCCCGAGAAGCTGGCCGCCCGCGTGGCGGCCCAGGTCGAACCAACATCCATCTCACATTACATGATGCATTTGATCGACCTGTACAACTTTGCGGAACGCTGGAAGGTGCACCTGCTCAAGAATCGCGCCATCCACGAGTTGGCCGAGGCATGGGCGCGCTGGTGGTGGTACCCGGCCAACGAGATCGGTTACATCTACTTCACCACTCGGCCCGGCAGCCGGCTGCGCGACCTCGCTGTGTATCGCTCGATGCATGACTGGTTCAGTCGTCGGGGTGATCGTGTTGGATGGCATAGCAATGAAATGCTCCAAGAGATCGACGAGTTCCTCAAAATGTTTGATGGTGGTTCACGGCGGCCGCAGTGGGGACACGAGGATTGGAAACGCTGGATCTTCTGTAGATTTCATGATGATCGCGAACAAATTCGGCAATCGAGCTGCGGGGTGAGGGAAATGGTTGGCTCTGAAGGTGACGGGGGGCAAGCGAGCGATTCGGGTTGATTCTGTATTGCAGGGTGCCTTCATTTGCAACCACAAGTTCATCAATAATGTAATGGTTCGTTTTGGTATCCTCACGTCTACTCCTCATCCATCTCCACGTCTTCCGCGCCGTCGACGTCCATCTCGTCGACATCATCGTCGTCGTCGTCGTCGTCTTCTTCATCCTCGCTCTCGCCTGCACCCTCCTCGTCGAATCCATCCAACTCCCCTTCCCGCCTCTCCCTCACCTTCTCGTCCCTCTCCTCATTTTTCTTCTTCTCTTCCTCCCTCCTGCCCTCTTCCAACAGCTTGGCCTTTTCCTCGCGCATCTTGCGCTGGCTAGCCACAAACGCGCCCAGAGGCGTCTTCTCCCACTCAGTCTCCTTCAAGAAGCCCTCGACACCTGCGCGGTTATTGGGCGCAAAGTCGACCTTTGCCCTGCGCTCCTCGATCCAGCGGCTATTGGCCTCGAGCTTCTGCACGACGAGACCGATGGCCGAGCTGACCTTGCTGTTCTTGTTTCCCGACGTCTTATTCCTGACATCCTTGAGCCAGCGCTTGAGCATGACGATGACGGGGAGGGCCAGCTCCGGGAAGGCAATGTTCTTTGCCCAGAGTAGGAAGAACTCTGACAGCAACTCGGCGACCTGCTCGCCCACGCCGTCCTGGTACACGCGAGTGCGCAGGTAAGACTTGGCGGCGCGCGTGCTAGTCGAAAAGTCAAGCGCCTTGAGAGTGCTAGGCTTGGGCGGCTTCTTCATCTCGGCCGAATTCAGGACTTCGAGGAGTGCGGGCGCGACGCTGACAAACGTGGACGTGGCGAGCGAGATGCGGAAGATGGAGCGTACGAGCTGGAAGCGGAGCGGGAAGTACTGCGCCGTGGGGATCAGGCGCATGGCGGCCATGGTGACGACGACAACGGGGTAGATGAGGGGGCGCAGCGGGCTCTCCTTTCCCGCCTCGGCTTCGCGCAGCGTCTCGCAGTGCATGGCGATAACGCGCGACCAAAAGTCGAGCGAGTGCACGTATTGCCAGTTGTACACGGTCTTGTACGACTCTTTTTGCTTGCCGACGATGCTGGCGCGCAGCGTGATAGCCAACCGCCGGATAAAGTTGAAGCCCGTCGTGTAGCCCAGGTTGGCGTCGAGCCCCCACAGCTCCGCTGCTGTGTTTTTCATCAAGTTGATGCCGGCAAGCGTGTGCACGTTGGTGTTGCGGCTGGCTTGGACAAGGCCCTGGTAGACGGCCTTCAGCACGGCCTCCTTGACTCCAGCATCGCTAATGACGACCAGTTTCCGGAGCACGAGGAAGGCCGAGATTCGTGTGGCTTCGTTGTTGGAGCCATCTGACCACAATGCGGCCACGTTCTTGGCGAGCTCACGGATGAGCTTCTTGAACGAGAGGACGTACGGGAGCAGTGGCACTAGGGAGTTGAGTGTGAGGCGCAGGGTTGCAGCATCGGAGAGGTTGGTGAGCAGGTGGTTGACAGACGTGGCATGGGACTTGAGCATTGTCGTCATGTTGCGGAACTTCTTGCCTTCGGTGGAGAGGCGCCTGTGGACAATCAGCAAGCAGGAAACTGGGCAAAAAGATCGCGTCAACTTACACTCTACCCGTATTTGACTCCTTCACGGGAATGTGGTGCTGAAGCACTTCCGGAACATGCCTCAGCGCCAAAATAAGGAGTTCGTGGTACGCTTCGGGGTTTGAGATGGAGTACTTGTATTCCTTGCCGTCATCCTCGTTCAAGTGGGCTGCTGCTCGGAATGCCAAAACCACCTCTTTGGTGGCACGAAGCGAGTGCTTCTCCTTCAATGCAGCACTCCATTTCTTAAGCAAAGGCTTCGTTACCTCACTGCTAACAGTTGTGTCCTCTTCATCCAACTCGTCCGCCTTGCTCCTCTTTTTCTTTTTCTTGGGTGCCTCGTCCTCACTCCCGCTCAACCCGTCCATTTCGGAAAGATCGGCCTCTTCTGCGAAATCCAGCAGCTCGGGGTCATTTTCCTTCATGAATTTGTAAAATTCGGGGTCTTTTTGCTTCAGTTCTTCCAGCTGATGCTTGTGCGCGTCCATATCGTCCAGCGAATCGTCCTCGGAGCCGCTCTCGTCGGCTACGGGCTGCCCCTCCAAAGACTCGTCTGATGAGGAGCCAGGGTTGATACCTTCCTCCTCGGTAGCCTCCGTCCGCTTCCTCTTACCGGTCTTTGTCGGAACGTCCTTGTGCTTCGATCTCTTCGCTTCGGGGTGCTCGGGAATGTCAAAGGCGCCCTGGAAAAAATCGTCCACGCTCATCTCGGCAAAAGGGTTCGATTTGAGGTCCTCGTCTCGCTTTGCGCGCTTTTGCTGAATTTCATCCTCGACATCGCTGGCGCGTTCGTTGTCTTTTGCGTTACGTTGCTTGCGCTTCTCCTTCATGTGCTTTTGCTGCTTGATCTTTGCGCCGTCTTTTCTACGCTTGAGCACATCCTTCAGATGATTCTTCTCGAACTTTTTCGTCTTCTTGGATTGCGCCATTGGGGGTGGATTTTGGCGGGTGGAAGTTTGGTGTTGAACGCGAAAGAAAGTACGTCGGTGGAGGCAGTGGTGGGAAATTTCTCACTAGCGTCTCCGAGATCCCTGTCGCTTGGCGGCATTATGGTTGCGGAGAAGCTCAGGCTCTCCGTGCGGGATCACCACCACCTCCGAACAACATCTCGCGAGCGCCTCGAGAAGCTATCATGTACTCTCAGCGCCCATTGCCTTATGCACCTACGCCATACAGCTACATTCCTACCTCTGCGCTGTCCGCAACCATCAATGTCGATGAGGTACAGACAAAGTCTACACCACGTGATTGAGGTGCTCACCACTAGCGTCAGGAAGTCAAGCTCTCGACCACGAGCGCCGAACGAGATCTTTACGAGTCTCTGGCAGAGATTTATAGCATTATCGTCACGCTTGACGCTCTCGAAAAGGCCTATTTGAAGGACTCGATCACCGAAAGCGAATACACAGATACCTGTAGCAGGCTGCTCAAGCAATACAAGTCCAACCTTGCCAATGAAGCCGTAGCAAACACCTTTGTAGACTTGGATAGGTTCAAAAGAGAGTGGGACGTTAGTTGAAAGCTTATCCAAAGCGCAAAGAATACACCCGCTGACTTCCACAGCTCGACTGTCCAAGAGCCACCGAAAGGCTCAAAGTAGGAATCCCGGCAACAGTGGAGCAACCATCTCATCGATCTACTGCTCCAGGCAACGATTCTGCAGATGCCACGCTAGTCGTCACTGCAACGGAGAACTTTATCACCCTGCTGGACGCTATAAAAATGGGGCTGCTTGCAAAGGATGTGCTGCACCCAATCCTGGGTGACATTATTCAGTCTGTCAACAGGGTGACGGACAAGGAGTTTGAGAATAAGGGCAAGATAATTCAATGGCTCATCACACTGAACCAGATGAAGGCGTCCGACCAGCTTTCCGAAGACCAGGCTCGAGAATTCCATTTCGACATGGACCGCGCATACTACGGGTTCAAGGCAGTCCTCAAATGAGTCACCACTACATGGCGCGTTGAAGAATGCATTCATACCGGGCTGCTGTCGGTGCTGCTCTTTCTATGGGTGCATGGCTCAAATCTAGATCAGCCTCTGACGGCCCTACGTCGGCAACCCGATGATCGGTGCGCGCAGGGGCCACTGACCGTGGCCTTTTCCCGACATACTCATCTCTTTCTTTTGTCTTCGCTGCATAATCCTAGAGAGGTGGACCATGGGCAACGAAACTCCAGAGACTACGGTTAACATGTTACATGGTATGCGCCATATTTAGCTCAACATTATCCGCTCCTAACCAGTAAGGCAGTTCTTGATCTGCCGCAGCTGTACACCCGTCCTTCAGCCCAAGAGCTCCTCAACACCCTTACGCTACTGATATCGGAGCCACCGTCCTGGGAGTGCAGCGATTCCGAAGGCGAGGAGCTCTCTGTGGGCCTCGAACTCAAACGTCGACAAAAACAAAGCGCCGTGAAAGCTACTCCGCTACAGATCGACCCAGAAGGCCTCGCTGCGTACCTTACGGGAATAATAGCTAGTGATCTGCGATGGATACATGACGAGGATACCAAGGTGGAAATTTGGGAGGCGGCAAGCATCCGCTTGAGCGAGAGATCTGGCCGTACAGGCATGGGTGCAATCTCGCGCAAGTTCTGGATTACCCTCTCCGTGGACGGCGATGGCGAGGACATAGAGATATACGAGCCTCCGCTTACCAGTGACAACCTTGGACACAAAACCTGGGCTTCGTCATATCTTTTGGCAAAGAAGCTGTATCGACTGGCTGATGACAGGAGGCTTTTCCCACTCAAGGCTCTACCACGTTCCGCCCTTGAGCTTGGCTCTGGCACTGGTCTTGTTGGCCTCGCTGCTGCTGTTGCTCTAGGAACCCAAGTGATTCTGACGGACCTACCCGAGATCACAGACAACCTGGACCGAAACATAGATTCAAATCGAGACATATTGGAAAAGCACGACGGCAACGCTTTTGCTGCAACTCTCGACTGGACCACCCCATCTGATATAATCCCGTCACCAAATGCTGTGAGGCATGCTCAGCACGAGCTCCACAATAAGTTCGATCTCATTCTGGCTGCTGACCCACTGTACTCTCCTGACCACCCTGGACTGCTGGCACAGACGATTGCATTCTGGTTGTCTCGGAACGAATCGGCAAGAGTGGTGATTGAGCTTCCACTAAGGCCTCCCTATCGTCCCCAGGTGGAAGACTTTGTTTCCAAGATGCAAGCAATTGGCCTGAAGATCTGTGCAGAAGGCTATGAAACTGGTTACGATGACTGGGGCGGTCCTAGCGGCCGAAAAGCTGTGCGTTGCTGGTGGACTGTTTGGGGTCATGAGAGCTCCGGCGCCAGCGGGGCCCATGGTGTAGAATATGACGACCACGTTGAACCTGCTCAGGACATGACAAAGTCTCACTGTCAGCTCATTAAGGAATTTCTGCAGCTTGACATGGAGGACTAGTCTTGCTGGACTCTCCATTCTCCTGGCTTCGATTTTGGTGCATTAAGAATGGGCCGTCTTCAAGAAATTACCCAGCATCAGTAGACTGCATGATAGATGCACAGAAATCATACAATAGAGAAGGAGGAGAACAACCCCCATTATCTGCGTGCTGAATGGCCACCTAGACCCGGATAAAAGATCCGGGTGAATAGACCGGTCGGATTTGGTTCGCATAGCTTCGCTCGCGTTGGGGGCGGATCAGCACACTACCCATGTCGTCATACGCGGGACACGCAGCGGCGCATCGACCACCATCACCAGACAGAGTATTGGACTCAGGCATGCGTTGGCTCCCAGTCTCTCCGTGGCAGCACTCTCCCATATATCAACGTCCTCCTTAAATCCTGGACATCACTTGGCGAGATTTACGACCCAATTGACCTCGACAAAGCACACAAAACGACAACATGGGAGAAAAGGTGCCCCACGACTCCTCCGCTTCCTTCTTTCTGCCCCGCACTCCGCGCTGCTGGAGGAAACTTCTTGACTAACTCGACACGATAATCGCAGAATCTTTCCTTCGTCCTCGAGAAGCCTGGCTCGGTCAAGTACGAAGACAGACCTGTCCCAGAGATCCAGGATCCGCACGATGTAATTGTACGCGAACCGAAACCCTGCCCCAACCACCACGTCCTCGAGCGCAGCTAATCTCAACACGTGCGCCAGGTCAACGTCCAATATACGGGTATCTGTGGCAGCGATGTACGTCGAGAATTTGCCCCCACACATGAAGGTACCAACATACAACTCATAGGTGCACTACTGGACCAATGGCCGCATCGGCGACTTCGTCGTGACGTCGCCCATGGTGCTCGGGCACGAATCCGCCGGTGTTGTCGCGTCGGTCGGTCCGGCCGTGAGCTCGCTCAAGCCGGGCGACCGCGTCGCCATGGAGCCCGGCATCCCGTGCCGCTACTGCGTGCGCTGCAAGGCCGGCACCTACAACCTGTGTCCGGACATGCGCTTCGCGGCGACGCCGCCCTACGACGGCACGCTGGCGCGCTTTTACCGACTCCCCGAAGACTTTTGCTATAAGCTGCCGGAGAGCGTCAGTCTCGAGGAAGGCGCGCTGGTTGAGCCAGCTTCCGTGGCCGTGCATATCAACAGGATGGCAAAGGTGTCGCCCGGCGAGAGTGTCGTCGTGTTCGGCGCCGGGCCCGTCGGCCTGCTGTGCTGTCGCGTGGCGCGCGACGTGTTCGGCGCCAAAAAGGTCGTCGCGGTCGACGTGAATGAGGAGAGGCTGCAGTTTGCGCTCAAATACGCCGCCACGCACGGCTTCAAGGCGGACGGCGCAAGCCCGGCAGAAAATGCGGAGAGGCTGAAGAAGGAGGCCGAGCTGGGCCCTGGCGCTGACGTCGTAATTGATGCCAGTGGCGCCGAGGTTTGTATCCAGACGGCCATTCACGTCGCCAGGATGGGTGGCCGCTTCACGCAAGGTGGCATGGGCAAGGTATGTGCAGTGCTCCTTTGCCGTCTCCTCTGTCACTTGTAGAAGCTGGAGTTGGGGTTACATGGTTGCTGACTGATCATTTGCGTAGCCTGATATTACTTTCCCCATCGTCGCCATGTGCAGCAAGGAGCTCATCGTGACTGGATCTTTCCGCTACTCGAGTGGTGACTATCAACTGGTTGTTGATATGATTGAGTCGGGTAAGCTGAATGTTAAGAGCCTCATTACGAAGAAGGTTGCGTTTGAAGATGCAGAAGAGGCTTTCCAGAGCGTTAAGGATGGCAAAGCTATTAAGTGTCTGATTGAGGGCCCGAAATGATGTCGAGAAGGTCATGCTAGCAATTAGATTCTAAGTTCGGCTTAAAAACAAGTTCTTATTCGTGCTAAGCCGCAGGAGAAGCATGCCATGCAACGTTTACAAGACAGTCTTTCCTCGCCATGCCCCGTACAGAAATCACGGACTTGCAGATTATGTTACATGGCGGAAATGCAAAATATTCCAAACCCTCCGATACCCTACTGTCCCTCAGGTTCCGGCTGGTTCTCAACAGCAACATCATCCCGCCCACTGCCCAGATCCACAGTGCTCTCTGCTTCCTGCTCTTGGTACGCCGGCGGCGCCAGCTGCTCACCCCCCGACAACCAGACCTGACCTAGTTCCTCGTCGATCTGCTGGCTTCTCTTCTTCCACTCCTCAACCTTCTCAAGACGCTCACGGAGCTCGGCGAGCTCTTTCTCGACGCTGTCCTTCTCCGACGCCGTGCCGATGCGCTGGAAATCCCACTCGTCACCGTTTTCGCCGAGGCCGAGAGTCAGGGTGAAGGTGTGGTAGCGCTTGAGCGAGGCACGCGTGGATATGGTGATGAGTGCTAATTTCAATGGTTAGCGAGTGGGTTGTTTCATCAATGGTGCAGTATTGACTTACTGATGCCCTTGGCTTTGCAGTTCTCGTACAGCAAGCCTTCCACGTCGGAGCTGACGGCGCTGGTGCCCTCGTCCACGAAAGCGTAACGCGGCTCATGGTACAAGAGACGCGCGATGCCCATACGCTGCTTCTCACCACCACTGAGGACGTCTTGCCACGTTTTCCGGGTGTCCCAACCGCCTTCACGGTCGGGGAGGTAACCCAAGCGCGCATCTTCAAGGACATGGGAGAGCTCGAAGTCGCGGCGGCCTGCTTGCTGCATGTCAACTGCCGTGTGCGGGTAGATGACCTGATCACGCAGGGTACCAGTGCTCAAGTATGGCCGCTGCGGCAGGAACATGATGCCATCAGTGCCGCTGCAGCGAGGTCGCGACACGAGACCACGATAAGTTGGCCAAAGACCTGCCACGATGCGTGAAACTGAAGTTTTTCCAGCGCCGTTGGGGCCCGTGATCAGAAGATGCTCGCCCGAGTGCACAATGAAGCTGAGGCTGGCAATGAGATCTTCTCCACCCATCGGATAGAGAGCAGGCGCGACAACAGGAACGTGTTCCAAGCGTACACCATCGAAGCCTCTGTGTACGGTTCCTTGGACATCTGCGAGGGAGTAGAGCTCAACTCGCTGGCCAGCGGCTGGGTAATATGCGTTGGCGTGAGCACGGTGAAGCGTGCTGATGAGCGTGTATACTCGAGAGGTGTAGCCAGCCAGCTCCTGAAGGTCTTTAATACTGTACATCATCCTACCACCAGCGTCTGCCAGACTGAGCATCAGTCGCTTGTTTGTGATGAAATCCTTCATACGACTGCGTTCGCGGTTGTTGCGTTCGCCTGGGTCAAGCCTCTCGGAAGCTCCGCCTAGTCCACCCCATGCCGGCAGGAAAACTGGTAATGAGGTGATGAGGTAGCCAAAAGCAGACCAAGAGTATTTCAAAACAAAATCTTCAAGCATATTGTATCGGATCTTCAGGCTGTAAATGCCTTCCATCCAACCTTTGAGCTCCTTGAAGCCCTTGTCCAAGAAGGTCCTCTCCATCTGATCACCACCGTAGAAGGCGACTTCCTCTGCGTTGGCGATCAGTCTAGAGTGGAGTGCTCGGAAGTCACCTTCACGACGGGCCTCGACTGCCTTTAGTTTTCCAAATGGCGGTGACAGGCGCCGGAGGATGGTGGCTGTGGTAAAGTAGTTTACGAGAAGACCTGTCAAGGCAAGCGGGCCGAGCGAGCGGAAAAGTTGGTAGTTGAAAACGCAAATATCCACAAAGGGCTTTCCTAAGGAAGAGTATAGAGCAGCAGCGGCCTCGCAAAATTGTGTCAAGTCTTGCGTAATGAACTGGTCGGCGCCCTGGCCAATACCACCATCCAAGTTTGAAAGACGGTAGTAGTTGAGGTTCTCGTTGAGGTATAGATCATGGATGTATCGCGTCAACCTTGTTCGGAAGGCGATGGACACCTTTGACTGGAGGAACTTTATCATAGCGTTGGTGTAGGAGGCAAGACTGCCAATACCACACCATTTTGCAATCCCCCACAAGAATCCCTTGCCGTGTCCGGCGACAAGATCCCGGACGATCTCTCCGTCCAAGCGCGCGACGACCAAAGAGAGATATGTTCTCAACATGAGAAAGACTCCATGGCTGAGCAGCAGCCCAGTCTCCTTGCTATTCCAGCGCGGTATCATGATGTTGAGGAGGCTGAGGAACTGATGCAAGAAAGCCAAGTTCAGGCCGGCCTTAGTCTGCGGCGGCGGCACCTGTGGCGTGTATCCATCGCTGAGCCCAGCTGCTCGAGGTGGTTGAAGGAACAGCCGCCGGTGGGCATCGAACGTGGTTGGTTTCGTGGGAAAGATTACCACCTTGGACGTCGAGTTGCCTTTGGTGGGAACGAAGATGGTCCTCGAACCGTCCTTGCCTCGAAGACCGGAGTTGCGACGAAGCAGTCGCCGTCCCTGCTCTTTCTCAGCCTTGCGGCGTCGCCAAGTCCTTTGTATCCCATAACCAGAGCCAATTATCGAAAGAAGGAGGGAGATGGTCGCGATGAGCTTCGTGGTTTTCGAAACCTCCTTGGCTCGGGCTCGGAGCTTGGTAGCGTACGAGTTCCACAGGGCGAGAAGAGGGTCTTCGCGATGGCGAAGAGAAGACTGGGCGGCCATATTGCCGCATCGTTTGGTGGATCGAGGGCAGTGATGAGTGAGATGACTAGGAGACTGCAGATGGCATTTGGAGGTTCATGATGACGATGGATGGTGCATAGAGAGCACCCAAGCAGAGCCTCGGGTGGTGTTGCATGTGAAAGACTCTCCGCCGGCGGAACGGCCCCGCGCTTCCCCAGACTAGCCGCCAACAAACATCAGATAAGATAGAGCGGAGTGCTTAGTAACACGGAATAGACAGGATAGCCGCATACGAGATCCCTCCACGACGATGCTCTTGGAGTGTCACTCTTTGCCTCCTTCTCAATTACTTGTACTACACGCTGTCTACATGTATCCACAATCAGGACTCAATACTCCACGAACGTAGAATTCATGTCCCCAGATGCTGCTGCTGATGTAAATGCATATGTCACGGCCCCAATCGCTGCTCTACTGCATGGCGACTCGGCACTTAATCTCTGCCCTTGTTCTGGAGCCACGGCGTCACCTTTTGATGAACTGGGTGGAGTGGCGGGAGAAAACCGTCCACGCAAAAACCGGCAATGAGGAAACGAAAGAAGGACTGAAAATTGCAAGAAGTCATCTCAACTGGGGACATGTTCGTATTTGTGTCATCAATTGGGAGACTTAAACGGCAGAGTGCGCAGACCCACAAGCTTGCGGGGAGCCGTCAGTCTGGAATTCGACACCTATCCATTGCACTTGTAGTTGGCGACCACTGCCGAAACTCCTCATGGATTTTTGGTCACAGGCTTGTAAATAAGGTCCTTGATTCAATAGTCATCTTCCGACGGGTGTATTGGCTTCAACGAGATTGGCCTGAAAATGGAAATCACCCCACGACACCAAAGATCTTGCTTGCATCTAGAACATCCACGAATTTCATCAACACTGTACGCCGCATGTTTTGCAACCCACACTAGTATTCACTGGGAGCTAATCCATGCAGTATACGACAACTCAGTCGGTGTAGCAAGTTGCTCCAGGAAGCGAGGGTTGCGTACCACAGGAAATATAATCCTACCAACGGACACTGGCGTTAATCACACCTCCGGTTCGAGGCAAGCTTCTTACAGGACTACGTTGCTCTTCCGCTGCCTGCCTTACTTCTGCCGGCAGAGGCTCGACATCAGGCTGTACGGCAACGAGAGGAGGATTGACGCGGTTGTGGAAGGTGGGAGGCACCATTTTTGGAAAGTTGCACGAGGCTTGCGCTTTCTCTACATGGCTGCGTTAGTACTTGTTGCTCTGGGACATCAGCGGCTGCGGTTTGACGTGCTATAAGCAGTTCGCATGTTGGATTGGGGTCTTCTGTCTTTTGGTCGACGTATAGTGGACAATCCCTGCACATCCCTGGGCCGCAGCTGGAAACTTGAGAGATTCATCACCGCATGTTTTTTTTTGATATGACATTTTCATCTCTTTCGATGGTGATTGGGCAAGTGTGCTGGACACAATATTTGAAGGGGAACGGGTGACGTGTTTAAAAATCAGACCGGAGGAAAGCAAAGCGGTCGCTTGGAGCTGTCTCATGGATCCAAACGTCTAAAGCAGAGAGCGGCTGTTCGAGCATGGACGTGGAAAGTCCCCTGTGCACCACAACTTCGGTCTTTGCACGTTCAAACCACACCCACCTTGCTGACGAGGTTCATGGCGTTGGCAAACTTTGCCTCCAGATCCTCACGGTGACGAAAGCGGCCCTTGTAGTCAAGGGAGATGGCCGTGTTGTTGGTCGACTGACCCACCTCGGCGTCGGCATGCCTATGATGGCGCTGAAGGCAATTTGCACACGCCACTCTCGAACACTTCATTGCCATTCATCCTTTCATTTCGGACACTTGAGACTTGCAAGCATGCAAGACGTACGATCCTAAGTCATGTCCGATTTCTGCTCCTTTGCAGGAGGCAGCGACTGCCAACATAAAGCGCGAAGCGCCTGGAAGCTGGAGGCATTCGATTACCACAACTGGCGAATCGACAAAAGCGGCCAGGCGGCGAGACACGCATGCAGCAATCATCTTTCCGACTTCAAAGTCTCATGCATGACTGAGCATGTTCGCCCAGACGGCAGATGATTCATCGCAAGGGCTGCGAGAGAAAGTACTGGTAGATCAACAGTTGCCATCCGGCTGTCGCTTGCGCATCAAAGCCCCCATGCCTGCCTGACTGCTTCCAGCCTTTCGAGTCTGCATCTGGCAGACTCCGTGACTGCAAAGAGTCATGTCAACGTCCCACCAACATTTTCTCCTGGACCCAAGCCGCGTCAACAAAGTCTCCTGTGTCTGAAACCTCACGCAACGGAACCAAGCGTTTGATGCCCGGAGAACCACATGGATGGAGCATGCAGAAAGTGGGGCAACCAAAAGTGGACAAAACCTCAGCGAGCAAGCAAGCTTCAAGGTCCTTCCTTAGCTTTTTCTCTTTGCAGATTTTGTGGGTGTGGAGACGGAAGCTTGCAGATGGCTGGGCCATCCGCGTTGTTTGCCCTGCCCTTGTACCAACCAAGACAGCCGGTGCGTGTGGGGCAGCGAAACGGCTCAATGAATTCGCGGTTGGAAAGAAAGAAGTTTGCACTGCAGGGAGCTTGTCGAGGGTTGTATGCTCATAACCTCGAGACAGTGTGTCAAAGATCTGGGCAGTCGTGAGGGGCGAGTGAAGGGAAATGGTTGCTTAGTCGACCGGGTAGTCGGAACGTCGCGAGCCTAGCAACGGTGAATTGCACGCTAGCCGGTGGCAGGAATGCCATGACATGACAACCTCGATTGCGAGTTGGGAGTTAGTATGAGCAGCAGGAGAAATCTGAATTGCTGCAAAAGTTCGGGTCTAGTTTTAGCTATCTACTTTCGAAATCCTCCACGCGCGCTTCTGGGGAACGGCTGTTGAGGCCGGCCAGAAGCAGACGCACTTGCGGCTCTCGAAAGAAAATGCAAGCCGAAGAGTAGGGAAAGTTCGACGGGCCCATGTTCGTCGCCTCGACCGTCTAATTGAAAATCGCTAGCAATCAAACCCATCATCGAACCGCTGCCTTCCTCATGTCGTAGCGGCCGGCTGCTATCCTGACATCATAGCATTCAGCGCAAATAGTCGTAAACTTCCGGCTCTTGTCCGCGTGAAAAGCCGCACTCCATTAGCCACTTTACAGGTCCGCATCCTCCTCGTCGGGAAGAGGCATGTTGGAGGCGGCCTCCATTTCCTTCTGGTACTGCTCGAGAACGGCCTGGTCGACCTGGACCTCGGGGGGAGCGAGGGCAGGAGCGGCGACGAACTCCTACAACTACTGTTAGCAAGTTGACAGGATTATGTATCAGAAACACGTACAAGAGACTGGTTGCCGACCAGCTTCCTGGCGAGCCACAGGAAGGGCTTCTCGAAGTTGTAGTTAGACTTGGCGGAAATGTCGTAGTACTGGAGGTTCTTCTTGCGGTGGAAGGTGATCGTCTTGGCCTTGACCTTGCGCTCCTTCACGTCGACCTTGTTACCGCACAGGACGATGGGGATGTTCTCGCAGACGCGGACGAGATCGCCTAAAAGCCGTCAGGTTGGTCCCCGCTCGTCCAAAAAAATCGGGCCTCTTACGGTGCCAGTTGGGAACGTTCTTGTAGGTGATGCGGGAGGTGACATCGAACATAATGATGCCGCACTGGCCGTTGATGTAGTAGCCATCACGGAGACCGCCAAACTTTTCCTGGCCAGCGGTGTCCCAGACGTCGAACTGGATGGCGCCAAGGTTCTGCCGATCTGTGTAAGTGCGCGTTCGACGACGATCGATATCGGACGAAGGGAGAGCGTACGGTGGTGAAGCCGAGCGGGTGAACCTCGACACCAAGCGTAGCAATGTACTTCTTCTCGAATTCTCCAGTCAAATGACGCTTGACGAAGGTGGTCTGTAGCAGACGAGAGGTTAGCGATGATGGCTAAGGAAAATGCTTTGACAGACGGTTGCTGGATCATGACGCAACGCAGCCTGGAGGCGTGGCGCAGCGCGGAAATGGGCGTAAATTCTTGCACTGACCTTTCCGGTACCACCGTCACCGACAAGAACAAGCTTGAAGGTAGGGGGAGCTTGACCCTCAGCCATGGTGTATGTGATCGGGGCGCGGGGATGGTGGAAGTTGGTGTCGGTTGTTTGGACTGAGAAGGCGGGGTGGGTTAGTGTGGAATTCTTCTTAAGCGCAACCCAACGAAGGGCTAAGCAAACTCGAGGCAGGTGGTTGCAAGCTCACAATGGGGGAGAAGACGCAGGATGGAGCTCCGGGGCGTCGAAGATGGTCGTGGGGCAAAAGGTCAAGGAGGGTGGTTGTGTTGGTCGGAAGATTTGTTATGAAGACGGGCGATGATCAGCCTTTCCTCCAGTGTCAGCTAGCGTAGCACGTGACTTTGTCAGGAAAAGCGGCCTCTGCCACGACGGCGTCGCAGAATGCAGAATGTAGGCAGCCCGAGTGCATGTATGTGTGAGTTGGCAGTTGACGAGGCAGCCAGAGCAGCCAGAATAGCCAGTCTGCCTGTTGCTTCATTGTCTGTTGTCTGCCTATTGAACAACGCGCTCGACGCCAGTTTTATTTTCTGACCCAGCTGTGCCAGATTCCCCGCGCCACGAAGCCCATGTCCGCCCGCCCAACGCCGTGCCCATGCATCAGCATCATCACTCCACTTTACCGTCTACGTATATCTCTCTCCTCTACAGCGGCAGCAGATGACACCCCAGCAGTCCTCGTCCGCCCCAGTTTGCTCGCGGGGTCAGTTGTATGTCAATCAGCCCTGAAGTCACTCCTTCTCTCGACACCTGGAGCCTCAGCGCACGCTGCAACTTTGTCAGCGGTCCACATGCTTCCACGGCTGTGGCATTATTGGGCCTACTTACCCCCTCGCTTTGCGATACTGCCTCCGCCACCTTGCTCAGCTTCTCATGGTTCATCCAGCCCACATCTCCAAACCTGACTATCTTGTCGCCTGCTCTGAGCCCTGCGGCATCTGCAGGACTGCCAGGCACTACGCTGTTGACCTTGGCAAACGGAGCTTGGAGAGCAGCATCTTGGTCGGCCCTTGCCGGGTTGGCTGTGTCTGCAGCGCCTTGAGCAGCCGACGAAGCGGCCGCTGCCTCCCTTAGCGCAGCGTGGTGTGCGTGCAAACCGACCTCGATCTTATCCATCAACGCCTTGAGATCATTCTGAAGATGAATGATGCGCGCTCGCGTAATGCGCACTGAGGACGCGACGTTAGACCGGCGATCGCCCTGGCTCATTTGCTCCCCACGCACCTTGGGCTACGTCGATGTCATCTCGCGGATATCCGTCAAAGGTGGTCAGGCTCGTGCGCATGTTGACTTGGTGCTGCAGACGGCCAAGGTCAGCTACCTATATACGGAACAGGCACAACTGGGCAGAGCAAAGAGCTGGCGTACCGAGTCTAGAACGGAGCTTAGCGCTGACAGCTCGCCCTCGATGCGCTGCTTTTCGGCGAAGAGGTCGCTAAGGGACAGATCCTGCTTCGATAATCCATTCGACGCGCCGTTGGCCCAAGGCCTAGAAGCCACGGACGGCGAGTGGATGTCGTCCATCGGGAGACCCATCGAGTGTCAAGCGGGCGATTGCGATGCGCGCAGGGAAGGGCTCAGCTGAGCGACAAGGCGGTTGGCATGCAAACGCACCTTGAGTCGAGCGCGACGAGCCGAGTCGACCGACGAAAGCGGCGGATGAGATTGAAGTGATGGAGCAGGTGGCGGGGATTGCCCTATGGGTGTCTGGCAGCACATGCCCGGTGTTCATCCGGAATGCCGCTCCCCTTGCCCCGGAGCCCCGACCTCCTCCCATGTGCCATCACTGACGTCCGCCCTTGGCTTGGACGAGGTCAACATTGAACGGAAATGCCGTGGTCATGTCGACTTGCAGCGTCTCAAGACCTAGCGTCAGTACGTACGAGTATTCCTCCGTGTGCTCCTACGCCGCCCAAGGCACATGTAGTCCAACGGCACGGCATCCTACAGCGCATCGCCAAACCACCCTCACTCCCCGCCTGACGTCTCACCTTTGGTTGCACTAACACAACGGCCCTATCCAACGCCATGGGACGCACTTCTAGAATCCATTGCTGCTTGCATTCCTGGTGCACTGGGCCGATTGCGGCCCATTAGGACGAGCCCGCCAGCGCAAAGGGAGGCTTGGACAGCAGCAGTCGCGGCCCAACTCCATCATACAAACCTACTCTTGCCTTGTTGTCCGGTTGTTCCATCGCTTTTTGGCTTTGTTCCTGCCCGCTATATGCGACCTATGCTGGCCCTTTCCCCCCACTACTGCCACTGCCTCTGGTCCTGTCCTGGTGCTGCTGCGGCCTCCGTACCATGACCGCTGCGTCACCTCTTATTTTCCGTGCCTCTCCTCCCGTCGTTGTCCCAGTTGCGTCCATGAGCTGTTGATTCCAGCCATGGCATACGTCCTCTCGGTGCCCTCGCATAGCCCACTCAAGCGCTCGTTCAGCGAGACCCCATACCTACGTTCGCCGTCCCCGCTGTCTCACGAGTCCGCCAACACTGTCCGACGTTGTAAACCTAGCAACGTATCAGCTACCTCTCTTATCTCTTTTGCCTCGGCGCAAACCGGCTCATGGCTTAAACCGAACGAGAACACTCCCTCAAATGTCGCCTCGCGGTCATTGCTAGACTTGATCAATGAGCTGTCTGCCTGTCCTTCTCTCCAATCCTCCCTAGAGTGCGTGCCAGAAAAGATCTCATGGGTGTCTAACATTCCGCTCCCTCCCTCGCCGGACCCTCGACGGACCTCGTTTGAGCAAACCGCCCTTTCCATTCACGTCGATAGACCAACCGAAAAATGCCCTTTGCCGGTTCCGACATTCCACGAGGAGCCAAATCTCCCCTCAGATGCGGAAGAACCTCCCCCAGACGCCCGCGAAGACTTGTTCAGTTCCAACTCGAGCATACTGGAACCCCCCGATCAGCCGACAGGCGAGTTGCCTGCGCCCGGGATAGAAGAGGACCCGTCGGAGGCAAAGGCAACGCCCTTCAAGAGATGGGTCAGCACGCTGAGGCGACGCAACAAGAATCCCGCAAAAGGGCACAAGCCCAGGTCAGAGAATCTAGCCGTGGACGACTTTCCCCCAGAACTCGCGCGGATCAGGACCGAAAATGAGGCAAGGTCCAGGCATAAAAAATCGTCATCGCTAGCTTCCTCCATGGCCTTTGTGACGGCTGTCAAGTCAGCATCCGTCACATTGGCCAGCACTAGTATCGCGCCACTCAGCCGCCTAGGGACTCGATATAGCAGAGGAGGAAGAGATGACCACCGCGGCAGCAGCTTCACGGATGCTCGGTCTGCCAGGGACGCGGCATACCACTCGATCATCCCTATCATGGATGAGCGCGCATGGGAAAGAGCTAAGCAGCGCAGGCGGATTCTTGAAGAAATAATCTCGTCGGAGGAGGGTTACATTGGTGACCTGAAGGTGTTGTCAAATGTGAGGAGAAGTTTTTCAATGCAAAGGAGACAAAGGGTTAACAGATTAAGGTGTACTTAACGGTGCTCGCGTCGGTCCCTTCAGTCTCACCGCAGACACGCATGTCGATCCATCGCAACGTGGCACAACTCGTGCAGCTGCATGAGGATCTCCTTGGAGAGCTTCACCGCATCATACCAAACTCTGAGTACTCGCAAGACGACAGCGCAACCGACCATCGACCGAGACCTCGACATGTCCGTTGGCACAGCATTGATGGTCTTCCACATAGAGCCTCTGCTCTCGCGGCCAGCCGTCGATCGCAGCAACGACACTCTTTGGACATATGCAAGTCGGAAGAGCCAGCTCCGGTGGGTGTGACCGCGGATACTGACACTGTTGCGCAAGTCGCCAAGCTCTTTGACCAACTCGTAAGATTCCTGAGTTTGAACGTTCAGGACTGCCACTAATCCCATGCTTAGATGAAGCGTTTCTTTGCATACGAAGAGTACAGTGCTCAGTTCGAGTCGGTCAACAGCGAGCTGGAAGCCAGTCACCGGGCCATCCCGGCGTGGCAGACTTATGAGAGAGGGATCGAAGCCCTGTCAAGCATGCTAGTCTCAGCAAACAAAAGAGACGCTAATTGCCGAAAGGGCCTGACTTTGGCGGACCTAATGATCAAGGTCAGTCTCAATCTACATCACAAATACGATTGAATCTGACGCCGTGTTCAAGCCAATCCAACGCACTTCCAAGTACCCCTTGTTCTTTGCCGATCTCATGAAGCATACCCCTGTCGCGGATGATCCTGTCGCACACGCCGAGCTGGAAAAGGTTCACTTTCGCCTCAAAGATGCGAACCAAGAAATCAACAATGCCAAAGACGATCAAGTCAGGAGGAAGCTCATTGAAACAACTTGGCTTCTCCAAGACAGGCTTCTCTTCGCGCAAGACGTAAGAGATTTGTCCAGGCCAATGTATGACGATGCTGACAGTGCCGCAGCAACCTATTCCTCGCGTTGTATTGACCAGACTGCTCGGCCACGTCGTCTTGTGCGGTGTTTTACACGTGACATATCAGACGAACGACCCGCGCGTCCATGGTAAGTACATGATATGCATGCTATTCAGGTCTTGCCTCATTTTGGCGCAAACGGACAAGAGTTATTCTAGCTACAATGTCTTTGCCATGATTGCCCTTGGGAACGGCAGCATCGAGAGGTCCGACAATGGTCGAGGTAAACGCTCTACTTCTGGACGCGAGAACTGTTTCACTGACATGAGTGTGTTAGGCCTTCAGTGCCACACTGCACCTTTCACGTGGAAGCTCGTCTTTGAGTCTAGCAGCCGATTCCACGAAGTGATTCTCAGCGCTTGCTCGACAGAAGAAGAAATGGTTTGGAAGCAGACGCTCCGGTCGCACATCGCCGCAGAAAACAGCGATATCGCTGAAGGCAGAAGCTATATGCAAGATCTTTTCTCGTCACTGTCGGTCGATTTGAAGTGCCTTGGAGCAAGCTTTGGAACTCCAGACAGCCTCACCAGGAAGATGGCCCTTCGTCGCGCTGCAACTGTTGGGCCAAAGTTGCACTTGCAACAAGTCATTATTAAAAACACTCAGGCACAAAAGAGGCCAGAAGTGACTCAGTCCACTAGCTCCCTGCCAGTAGGTCGCTCCCAGTCCACGATGACCTCCAACACTCTGATGCCAACACTTGCACCCCGTCGTGGTGAACGGATCCGCCTGGAAACGGCCATTGGCGATGTCTGGACCAAGGAGAGCATTCCATATCCTGGCATGGGGCCTCGAAGAGCGGAGAATCCAATCAGGGCTTCGGCCAACTCTGTCATGCGCAAGCTCAGCATGGCGAGTATCGCGAGCAACTTTTCCAAGCGGTCTGGCAGCTACAATAGCCTGAGCCAGTTGCGGAAAGACGACCCCTGGAAGTCAAAGAGGAGGTCACCTTCGGGCTCGCTGTCTCAGTCGGCTTCACCAGCCCCGCCGTGCATCAAAGTCGACTTCCACAATGCGCCGGATCAATTTTTGCCTGCTGACTTTGAGCTTGTGACGCCGAATAACAGGGCCAGGGGAAAGAGAAATCGGGCCAATATTCACGAGCGGGAAAGCGATCGCATCGTCGGACCAGGGACTCTGCCTCGAGGAATGAGCCTTTCTCCGTCTCCCCGACCGTCACCGCGTTCCGGTCTTTCAAAAAAGATTTCTATGCCCTCGCTGGGCCAAGCGCGCACGCCTCCGTCCAACGACGGCTCCAAGGATTATAAGGTGCGCAGGAAGCTCTCGATGCCAACGATGCCCAGCTCGCCCCTTCTGGCAACTGCACGGGAACGCCCGTCGACGGCGACTGGACCTAGGGAGACGCCGAAGCTGGACGCCAGCATCAAGCTGACGCAGTCAAGCGAAAAGGACAAAAGTGTTCTTTCTTCGCTTCAGAGTTCGCCAGCAGCGACGCCGTCGAGGAAGCGGTCCATCAACATCAAACCACGAGCCAGGCTTTTCAAATTCTGGTCGCATCGCAACGAGGCACCCAAGGGCGTCTTGGCCTCATTTCGCGCCAACGCGACGCCGTCGCGGTCGCCTTCGCGTCGCGTCTGAGGACGACGTGCTTACCAGAAACGTGGTTTGTAGCGTTTGGATACACGTCGCGGCATTGTGCGACGTGAGGGATGGGTGCAGAACGGAGCAAAGCACAGATGATGACCCAAGGAGAGCCAAGGCTGAGGTATGATATCATCGACAAAGGAATCAGGGGATGGCAGTGGAGCTTGAGTTTTGGAAGTTGGTGCATGCGACTTTTGGCAGTTGACGCAGACTTGTTGGTTGCGGAGCCGTGCGTGGTGGGTAGGTTTGGCGTGCAGTTAGCGCGAGCGCTTTCTGGCTTCTTCTTGGGGAAAATGGCATTTGGGAGGGTGATCATCGTCATGCAAGGTACCCGTAGGACCATCAGGGACATCATCGACATCGGTAGACACGGACGGAGAGGCAGGGTGGTGCTTTAGCGGCTTGGGGGATTTAGGACGGCTGTCCTCTGGCTTTGTTTATTTCGTCTCTTCTCCTGCTCTTCTTTTTTT
>JAIFKG010000997.1:0-10191 GCA_020351975.1 Phyllosticta ampelicida | reverse complement strand
CAGAAGGACCCAGTGGCATATAAGCAATAGAAAAGGGAAGAAACGTGATCTTGCCATGCAAGTGAGAGAAGGGTGGAACCGCTGATGATAGGTAGCAAAGTCACCATGACCAGAGCGCGCAGCAATCGGGCGATCAAGGGTTGGCCGTGGGAGGAAGAGCTCTGTGGGCATGGTGCTGTTGAACTGTATGCCTAATTGGGCGTATCGCTCGGGGCAGTTCCCCTGCCAGTATCTCATCGCTGCTGTCTCGTAGCGCTGCTTAGCCAGGCGTCGCGCTTGCGCAGTTGTTGCTGTCTGGCGGGTACCCAGTCTCTGACAGGCGCTCTTCGCGAGCTGACCAGCCAGCTCATTACCAGTGATACTCACATGTGCAGGACACCGTCTCACATCTACTGATCCTCAAAATTGGCTAGAACATGAGTCGATAGAAAAGGCACCTAGAAAGGTTGTTCCCGGTCACGTGTTTGATGCGGTTCCTTGGCACCTCCGAAATTGAGAACTCGACGCAACGAAGCACTGCTCTTTGATACTAGTCCGTTTTCCAGGCCACAGCCCACAGCATGCGGCCTCTCACACGCCTCATGCGGTCAATTGACCGCACCCTAGAGCCCTCCTTCCGACCTAGAGCTTTTGTGCACGTTTGCACAAGCTGCCGACAATCGACCGCGCTGTTTTCTACTTCATCGGCGCGCGCTGCAGAGGAACCAAGGAAATCGAACCAAATGCTCGAGTCTATTCGAAGGAGGATATGGGGCACCGAACAACCGCCTGGACGCGAGGATCCCTACGACCCCGACTCGCCCATGCGGCAGATTGAGGAGACGGAGTCGAAGCCGGTACGACCAGGACAACCAGCGACTGCCAAGACCGCAGCGGAAGCCGATGACGTTGCCATCACAAAATCTACAGGCCCAAGCAGAATAAGCCGCGCACAAAAGGAAAGATACCAGCCCGCAAGGACGTGGGCCGGCTTGGAATGGGTTGGCAGTCCAGAATGGATATGGAAGCAGAAGCCGACACCAAACTTCAAAGGGTCAGCAAATCTCGATTGATACATAGGTTCTGTATCAGAGTAGTGTTTTGCTGACAGCAGCGTCACAGGCTTTTGGCCGCGGACCCGAAGCAACAGACCAAAGACCTCGAGGCGGCACTGCGAAAGACACTGATTGAAGTGGTTGCCCAAAAAGCGGAGTTCCAAGACATCGTGATTGCGGCAAAAAAGGAGGGAAAGGAAAACTGGACGGATAAAATTTACCTGGGCAGAGGCAGAAACCGAAGACTGGTGCTCAAGGCAGAGAAACCAGAACAACCAGCGGGTGTGAAAGGAGATTCAAAGCCTGAGTGGTTCTCTGCATCGATCGAGGACCCTACCTTCAAGTTCATGGTATTTTATCAACCCCTTTGCGAATTTCAAGAGGCTAACTCTGGTTAATAGATTGCCAAGAGGTTCATAAAGGATACAGGCATTCGCATTTCCGACTTTACTCTGCAGCGGTGCAACGACCCAGGATTCCTGCTTGTGTCTATCGGACAACAGCTCAAGGTCACGAAGAAAGAAAAACTGGCTGAGGTTTTGAAGAACAACGCTCGCCTCAATGGCGTGCCGAACGTCAAGATTGTGGACAGGAGAGTCACTCCCATTGACAAGGAGAAGGAGGTTGGTAGGTGGAAGCTCATTGAGGACGAGCTCCTCGAGAGGGGATTGCCTGTTACCGGAAGGCCAGTGGTTCTGTAACCACCAGCCGATTTCGGCATTCGGCGTTGACCACTACAAGAGCACGGTACTTGGGGACTCCAGATCAAGAATGATCTTGATATCGAAGTGGCGATCATGTCGAAGTCTCCCATTTCTTAGATGGATTTTCTAATTCGCTTCTCTGGAAAAACGGGAGGCAATTTACGATGCAGAAAAATTAAAACCCCCACCTACCCCTTTCCGAACGAGTGTTGTGACACTTTGACAGGCACAAGCCCAGCGCAGAAGTCGTGGCACACGGAGAGTTATCACCAGAATGCTCACGCAGGTCTCCAGTTTCATGTGGTCGCTCTGTTGCGTCTGGGATTTCCTACTACCACGCAACACGGGAGTCCGCATGACACCCACCTATACTCGATCGAAGCATATGGGATTTTACGTCTGCTAGTTCATTGTGTATGCCCCGAATTTTTGCATCAAACCTCGGCAGGGGACATTGATGAAACAAGCGCGGGCAGTGTCCTGCTCCAATCATCATAAAACCGCGCAGAATCGTGTTGGTTTTCTCACTATTGGTGCGGTATTGACCTCCGCGCTCGAGAACGAACTGATCGCAGATCCCAAACTCTGAAAACCCCCAGTTGTCCAGTCACTATTGGAATGCCACCAGGTCTTTATTTTTGCCTGTATCCACCAGCTACAGCATTAGACATACCGCACAAGCTTTACCACACCTCTTCGAATCAACCCGAGCCAACCAGCGGTCCGAAGTCCGAAGTCAGAGAACCAAGGGCGTAGGACTTTGTTTTAGTCCCGTCGTCGATGCTCACAAAGGCTTTGACAAGTATCCCTGTGTTCTGCCACTGTACGAACGATGCCGACACGCTTCTAAGTGACTCGAGAAACTTTGATGAAAGAGTTGTCTCAACTCCACGGCGGCAAATACCACTGGTTCCTGCTGATAACCTTGGACCTGGATTGGATATAATTTCGCCAATGCTCAAGTGTGCAGGCCAAGTATCAAGGCTAGGGAACAGAAGTTGTGGCACACAGGACCATCACTGCTCCCTATGCCTATCTTTCGAGTGATTACGAAGGTCTGAATGCTCCCCATTGCTCCATCTGTAAAAGCACGCCCCCAGCGCGAGTGGTTTTCTGCTTGAATGCCTCCGATTCGCGCTCTGTGACGACATGAACCCTTCTAATTCCTCCGCCACTCTTCTTTGCCTCTGATGACTTGCTACCACGCTTCGTCCCATCGTGTGGTACCTCATGGAAAAAGAAAACGAGCTGCAACTCTGGATATCGATAACGGGACCTCTGGTTTACGCATGAATGCAGCTCACTTGCTCAAAAATGCAAGTTCTGGGCATGGAACTGCTGCATGTCGCGGGAAGGGCCGGCGCCGAAAAAATTGCAGCGTCTATCTCAAACAAGACATGTCCGATTCACATCATCACGCCGTAAGACAGAGATGTCAAAATTTGATTGGAGCATTAATATCAGTTGCGGCGGCACGATTGCAGGTCGTATACGCGGTATTGACTTTCGAAGACCACGGATACTCCCACATTTGCTTTTCCGGTCAAGCTTGAGGCTACATGCCAGGCTAGCGGGCCCTATCTGCAAGGCTCGGGCGGCTGGATACAACTTTTCCAGCGTCGTAGATGCAAGAATTCAAACCCACGTACCGACTCGCGGGAACAAATAGAACAGTTCATGATACGTCTGCTATGACTGCAACCTCTCAACAGTATAGCGGTACTAGGGTGCTACAATTTATGCCGTCTTCCAGCACCAAATTCAGAAGAGATGGACTCATAGGTTGGAATGCCATAACGAAATTTGCTGCAGCCAATCAGGTACATCGCATAGCCATCCAAGTGTTGTGCAGCTTGACCGGCCCACCAGCCTCCTCTGCCTGAGACACAAATCCGGTTTCTGCAGTGCGGTCGTTGGCTTGCAATATTTTATTCCCACGGTACTTTGCTTTGCAGCATCTCAGTTCGCGACATGTGCATGTCTCGCTTGGCGCAGCCCTACATTACTTTGGGTTCGGAGCACCAACGTCAGAGTGGTTCGAAGGTCAGGAGCATCTTTTTAGACTACACTTCATTCAGCTTTCACAGGGCGATGGAGTGCAGAGAATCTAGGCGTTCATCCCTTGCACATGTATCGGCGCGGCAGCTCTCCCATCAGCTTGTCATCCTCACGGCCGACCGCAGAGTCATGCCCTGCCACTCCGCCTCACCTGAAGGTACCATGTAGCTGTGACATACTACGATTTCTTGTGCTGGTGAGCGAAATTCTGCGCCCCATAACTTCGCGCTAAAGTAAGTCAGGAGACACACTTCACTGAAATAACCGTCTGACTGGTAAGGAGCGCGCGCTCAATGCTGCCTTTGGTTGCTCAAACCGGACTGTCAGCTACCACTGTTGCTATACGGATTCAGAGGAGGATCCTACTCCGAAAAGCTCTTCGTCGCAGGAAGCACAAACCTCGATCGACAGCAGCAGCCCTGCGTGCGTGGCCTGAGACTTTTATTTCCCACAGCGACGGGAATCGACGCCAATAAATCGGGATAATGGTTGATTGGAGACTCGCAGACAATAGGTCGCAGGATCGCTCCCAGGACCAATCATCTCAGTGTGGTCCACAGGAATACCAGTAGTATACGGTGGCGGTACGTAGACTCTGTTTGAACCCTAAAGAAACGTCAGAAAAGACGCAACAACATGCTTTGCCAGACAGGTTCGGATACGGACGCTGAGCTCTCGCGGCATGTCATGAGACGTGACTGAGCCAAGTCCCTGATCTCTACCGAATATCTGGACAGCGCTGGCGGAGTAGGAATGACCGAAGGCTCGGCTCCAGCCTGATTGGTGATCACGGCCTGGCGTACGAAGCGGCCCTTGGGAACCCGGTGAAAGGGGAGCAAGAGCACACACAGCAGCGCCACGGTGAGGCAAAACGTGGTAATTGTCCGAGCGTTTTCTTTTTTTTTTTTCCTCCGATCGTTCGCGCTAGCTCTGGAATTTCTGCTTTTGATACGAGTCCGAGGTGGTTGCGCGGTCGAGCGAGCCAGTAGAGCGAGCAGATCCAAGTGGTTGTGTCTTCCGGACTCAACTGCGGTTGTGTTCAGGCGACTGGCCGTCCCGATGGTTGCGCAAGTCGCTTTTTTTGTGGCGAATGGTATGCAGGTAACGTCTGCATGCGCCGGAGATCCCGCATGGGTGTTCAGCAGAAAGCCTCATTTGGCGATGGCCCCATCACGGTGCTTGTGACGCGAGGCATAGACTTGCGAGGATCAAGTATATAAGGTGGTTGAGACTCACCTGGATATAACCATCATCAGTTCATTCAATCGCTTCGTCTACAACACCTTCCAGAAGATCCACCTTTCAAGCCTCTTCATCCTCATTTTCCGCTTCTGAAAACATGGGTTTTATCCAAAAAAGCTCTCAAGCTACTCTTAAGGAACAGTGTGGTCCCAAGGACCCCTGGCCGAGAGACCCTCCTCATGGAACCTCTTAAAGATTGCCGAAAGCATCTGGTAAGTCTCTGAAAACACCTTAAAAAGTCTCTACTATTCCTAAACATGCGTCTAGAGCCGGAATCTCTGTCAGAACCTCAATCTTGAAAAATAAAAAAATTTCGAACACCGGCAAAACTCTCTTCAATCAACGCAAAAACCTTTTACGACCCGGATCCCATTCGGTTGCGGCCATCATTGCCTGTGGTCGCATACGGCGTTTGGTAGAACGGCTACCTGAAGATTTGATAGATGTCATAGACGGGCTATTGAAAAAAATTATGGGGCAACAACGATTGGCTTTACTGCACTGCCGGACTTTACTTGGCTGGAGTTGTGTCCTTGCTATTTAGAGTCTAGACCTTCCTTCTCAATTATCACCACCACCCTATTGTCTAGTCTGCATAACTTACAATTTTTCACACAAATACACGCCACTACCCTTTGTCATGAAACTGATGCTCTCCCCCTCTGTGAACGGGTGATCTGACGAGGTGTGTGGCCGGTTCAATTCCAGACCGTGGATCCAAGAACTAGCTACAGCAGATCTCTGCCAGTCACTACCTTGGTCTCGATACATTATCCTCCGATTGGCTGCTGAGCAACCCACGAAACGCGATCCACGAATGGACCGTTGTTACCTGAACTTTGATACTTCTTAAAGCTAATGCCGCAAACCGCTGGTAGTAGCTAACAAGGAAATAATGATGCAATGACGATCAGAAGGCATTTAGTGAAGTATCATGAGAGCAAGCTCCTTGCACGGAGCGATTCTCACAATCACTTTGCACAAACTCCTTGATCGCTGGCTGCTGGAACTGCCTCGTGCTCACACCCATGGACTTGTGGTGTATAGCTGACGAGCTCGTAGTCGCAACGCACTTGGCAGCTCCCAGTTACCGACTGCTCCCACCACCGTCTCCCTCTCTCGAACCGAGCTCATGTCAAGGTCTCCTGATCAGTCTCCAGAAATGCTTTAGTCAAAAGCTTGCTTTTCTTGCCTGGAGTCGCATTGGTGCCCAGCGCCCAACTCAACAAAAACCGCTAAAAGTCGAAAAACGCAAGTCCCACGCCTTTGGCTTTGTGTATCCTCTGGTTGGTTCCTGCCTGTGCCCCTCCTGCTTGCTCGGGACTGCTGCTGCTGCGGCTCGAGAGGAGGGCGACCAGCAGCGGTGACACACACACCTTCGTCCGCGACTGAATTTGCGCGTGTGCGTGCGCTGTGCGCGCGCACAGGTGTGCACCCATGTTGTGGGAGGAGCAAGGAGCGATAGAGGAAGACGAAAGAAAAAAACAAAACAAAAAACAGAAAAAGCGAATGCAGTGCGAAAACAGAACACATGTCGGACGCAACGTGGCCTTCTCCCTAAATTACCTGCCACTTGACGCCTGTTTTTGGCTTGTTCGCCTCTGGCCCACCATAACCTGTGTATTCAACGGCCAACGGTCTCTCCGTGGTCGAGCAGGCCGACGCGAAATACAGCAAGACCAGCGAGGCGAGGGAACAGTGATCGAGGTACTACACGAACGGCCAAGCCCGAAGGTATGTACGCACATTAGCTGAGTGAATACAGCAAGGCAATACCCGAATGTGAGGTGGTTGCCGTTGAGACGTATGCGCATACGTCGAGTACGTAATAACAAGCAGAAGCAGTCACTAACTAGCGCAGCCACTCGGTGCCATTGAGCCTTGCTGGTCTCCCTTTACTCGCGTGTTCGTCAACAGACAGAACCGACCCGGACTGGTTGGACAACAGTTGTGTAGAAAAGAAATTGTGCGAGCAAGTCTGGTTGGCAGGCAGCACAAGGGGTCGCTACAAGCCACAACACCAGCACACCTGAAGATCGCCCCAGGGGTGTGAGTGCGCTCTGTATTCTCCTCTCGTGACATGCTGCGATGGTGTGGGAGTGCAACACGATTAATACTGCAGACTCCACTTGATGCGGGGAGACGTCTGTTTTCCCTCGAGATTTTTTTGACTCAGAAGGAGAAAGACAAAGAGCGATGGAGGAAAACTCAACAACCTACCCTATATGCAGAGCCTGCATTTGCGGCTTCCTGCAAACCTGCGATCCCAATTTTAGCGACAGTTCAACACTTCGAGGCAAATTGACGCTTCTGAATTAGAAGTAAGGTGATTGTTGAAGACAAGGCACTGGTTTGAAATCCGAATTATGTTGATCTCGCACAATTCCTGTCCGGAGCTACCAAAATGATGTCCGACGCCTAACCCCACCTGACCAAACGTTGAACCCAAGATCCACAACCCATCTGCCTTCCCATGTATGTATATGATAACCCTCCAATAACATCGTTCAATAATGATCAGCTCAAGCAGCGCCCCCTGCTGTGGCAGGACGCTGTCTATACTCCTGAAAGTCCCGTATGCTCAGAGGCTCGCCCTCCTTGTCGCCTGTTTGCTCCCTCCTCCAATCCTCTTCTTCCTTGTCCCACATCGCCTGGAACCTCGGCTGCTGGCCACGGCTCACGTACACCGGCTTGCTTTTGCGGAGCGCCGCATCACGTGTCAGCAGAATGTGCCTCGTCGTGCTTCCAGGACATTCAAACATGGCTTCGCCCAGCAGACGCTCCATCACCGTACGCAAACCACGGGCGCCGGTGCCCATTTTGCTAGCTGCACGAGCGATCTCGCGGAGCGCAGGCGAAGTGAAGCGCAGCTCAATGCCCGACAGGGACAGGAGTTGCTCGTACTGCTTGACGAGCGAGTTTCGCGGCTCAGTCAGCACCCGGACGAGCGCTTCCTCGTCGAGGGCGGAGAGCGCACATGAGACGGGAATCCGGCCGACAAGCTCTGGGATGATACCATATTTTTGCAAATCAGAGGGCTCAACGAGGTCAAGAGTGTTGATGACAGGCTTGGATGAAGGTGAGGAAGACGCAGATTTTTTTGGCGGGGGATCAGCCATGTAAAAAGGGACATGCTTGCGATAGAGGGTATCTTCTCCTTTGATAATCGTGTCAGAGTCCCCGGTTTCAGGATTAGATGCGCGGACGGGAGCTCCGAAGCCTATGCTGCCTTTATCAATGCGATCCAGGACAAGCTTGTGTAGGCCATTGAAAGCTCCTGCGCATATGAAAAGGATATTATCGGTACGGACGTTAAAAACTTCGTTTCGAGGGGGTGTTTGGCCAATGTTCATGCCTCCTGAAGCTCCACCGGCGGAGCCACCAGGGGGGGTGTAGGTGTAACCCGAAGTGTGTCCTCCAGGGGACTTGGAGGAGCCGCTAGCGGCGCCTCGCTCGGGCTTTGCTTGTATTTGCAACGTCGTTCCTTCGATAATCTTGAGGAGAGCTTGCTGGACACCTTCGCCGCTAACGTCCTTACCGTGGCTGACTCGGGCCGTGGCAATTTTGTCTATTTCATCCAGCACGATGATTCCCCGTTCGGCGGCCTCAACATCGTAATTTGCAGCGGCCAAAAGCCTTTGGACACAGACATCGGCGTCCTCTCCAATATATCCCGCTTGAGTAAAGGGCGTGCAGTCAGACATGCTGAAAGGTACAGCAAGCACTCGTGCCAGCGTCTTAGCCATTAACGTCTTTCCGACTCCCGAGGGTCCAAATAGGAGAATGTTCGACTTTTCGATGGTCATGGGGCTCTCGTCAACAATAGGTGCATCGCCAAGTCTAGAGAAGGTTGTGGGCGGTGGAGAAGGAGAAGGAGACTCTGCGGGATAGAAATTGTCCAAGTCGTTGGTGGTGCGCTGCTGGCCTGGGAACTCATCTGAGCAGATTATATCAGCATCGTCCAAGTGATTTTCCGCAGTGACGTGGCTACCTTCGACAGGGTGGCGGTGCCCCATGGCTCTCCGGGCTTGCTGCTGTAAGCGGTTCTCTTCATCCTGCTCAAGACGTTCCAGTTCCTGTATCCGCTTGTAGTGGTTGTATACAGCCACACTCAGAATCCTTTTTGCCCTCTCTTGGCCAACCACAAACTGGTCCAGATGTTGCTTAAGCGCCATTGGGGTAAGCCGAGGAGCACCGATGTTGCTTGCCCCACCCAGGGGCCCTGCAGTTGGTAGACCAGGCTCATAGGTGCTCGTGAAGCCGCTGGTAAAGTCTGCGCGATCATAGTTGCCAGAGGATGGCCGGGATGTGGAAGTTTTGAAACTGCGACTTGTAGACCATAGAGAAAGATATGACAGGCGCAGCGGGGCCGAGGAGTGGAGGGTGCGGCTGGCAGGCAAGATCATGGCGGGCAGGGCGTGGTGTTTAGGCTGGCCAGATGACCAGGCAGGCTTCGGGATGCAAGTAGAAGCAGAGAGTCGGCGGCAGGGTTGCGCAGGAGTATAAATTGGAGGCTCATCGCATGGCGATGGATGGCTTCACGGCGGGTACCCGCTTTGAGTCAGCTCGGCGGGGTCAGCGCGGCGGGTGAACAGGCGACGGGAGGAGGCAGAGAGGGGGATAGGGGCGGAGAGGTGGATGGAAAGAGGGTGAGAGAAGAGAGGAAGAGATAAGCGGCTGTTGACAAGACGGGGAGGTCAAGAAGGGGACGGAGGGACACAGTCGGAGGTTAACTGGACTGGACTGGACTGGACTGGACGTCCGCGGCCGCCATCGGCGTCGTGATTGAGCTCCACAAGCGGGCGATCCAAGCTCCCAGGCTCCCAGGCTCCCAGGCTGCCAGGCTGCCAGGCTGTAAGGCTACAAGGCTCTAAGGCTCTAAGGCTGCAAACCCCAGGCGGAGTCTATGCCGGAAACGGCAAGGCGCGGTCGATGACGTCTAGGCGAGCCATGGCATGTTTGCGAGAGGGTGAGGGTGCGGTCGCGAGTGTGGGTGCAGGTGCGGGTGCATCGCAGACGGAGGCGTCTGGGCGCAGGGAATGCGCTATGTCCGTAGGTGGAGAGAATTCATACACTTACTTCTCAATCCCTACCTCCAGTGCTACTTAAGCGCTGCCTGTTGCCGTCTCTCTTGATCTCAATCACCCCCCCTC
>JAIFKG010000996.1:0-22559 GCA_020351975.1 Phyllosticta ampelicida | reverse complement strand
CGGCAAACCAGTCTTCCCACCCTCAGCTGGGAGCGAGGGTCGAAGGTGAAAGGACGTCGGTCAAATTGGGCAATGACGGGATAGGGAAGGATCCAGCATGGGAAATGCTAAACCTCTCCCGTGGCACGTTTCTAATGATATCTGTGTTTTTGTTCTAAATGGTTTTCCACAGTTGTCCCTAAAGGACCCACGCGGTCAGAACGAGCAGGGCACACACGTGATCCTCGCCGGCCCTGCCGGTCTCGTGTTCCATGAACGCTGGGCTAGAGCCTGAGACCTGATAAGTAATTAATCAATCAATCAAATCATTCAAGTCGACTACCGAGTCGATTCCTCATATCCGTAGTAAAGAGCTAGGGCTCTTTATATCGCTGCAAACAAAACAAGTAATGGAGAAGCCCCATGGGAAAACACCAGAATGACATTATGCTTTTATCCCCTTCTCTCTACCATGGCGTTCATTTTCAAACCATGTCCTCCTCTCCGTGTCCATTCCTCGCCCGTCAATAAGCCCTGGTTGCCATCATCAGCTGTTTCTTTGCTCCTTTTGTGTCGCTCGATATACCATAGCCAGCTGAAGACCGTTCATCTCAGCGGCAAGCGCCCAATGCATTCCCTCCTTAGCAGGTGGTAGGTTTTCTTTGTCAAAATGCAGCGGGAGCTGCACATCAGACGTGTCATCAAAATCCCGGGCCAGGCGAAGCGTGCTTTGGCCCAGGAATGCCCAGTAGAACCCAGGCGGTGCAGGTATGGCGGCGATTTCGGGCGGGAGAAGAGTGTTGAACGGACGGTTAGACGAGGCTGGAACGAACTCGGCATCCTCGATAGCTTGTCGAGCGGCTGGATTGAGTTGAGCGTCTTTCATAGCTTTCCGAGCAGCGGTATTAGGTTGGACGTCTTGTATAGGCTGTTTGAAGAACGAATTGGGCTGACTGACGTGCGTGCCCTGTGGAAAGAAAGGATTGGGTGGAATGTCCTGCGTAGTCGGTCGAGCGGCGGCGGATTCCATAGCCCGTTGTGCATCCGGGTCGAGTAAGACGCGCGGAAAAGCCTGCTGCTGCGGGTCAGGCACAAATGGGGAATATTGGATTGTGTCCTGCGGCGAAACGAATTGGGGGTTTCCGATGGCCTGTTGTAAGCTCGCGATGAGTTGTGCGTCTTCGATAGGCATCTGCGAGGCCGGAACGAAGTAAGAGTCCTCGGGAGGCAGCTGCGAGGGTGGAGTGAATTGCGCATTCATGAAAGACTGCTGGAAAGATGAGCTTGGAATTCTGAGGATATGAATGTTTATCAACATACGCTTGATTGCTTGAAAATAGTTCCAAGTCCAGGTCCATGCTATGAGGCTGGAACGGACTGTGCATTCAACATGGTGGGCTGTGACCTCTGAGCAAATTGAGCGTGTGGGAGAGGTGGCTGTAATGCCGGGACATCTTGAGTGTTGTGATTAGGCGGCGGCAAGGTCGGATTGAACTCAGCGTTCATGGGAGATCGCTGAGAATATGAGCATGGAATCTTGATGTATGATGAGTTGTCAACATACGCTCGGCTGGTCAACACCAACCCCAGAGCTCGGCAGTGAAGGCGCATCAACGTTTTGGGCGTTTTGAGGAAGCTGCTGAGATGAGTGAGCCTCGGATGCTGGCTGTATGGGAAAGTATCGACTTACACTTGGTTCGTTGATACCAAGTTCAGACCTTGATGGACCAGGGAGCGACAATCTCTGCTTTCGCGGGCCACCAGGGCCGAATGGATCATCATGGGGGTTGTTTACTTCCAAGATCAGCATTTACCGGAGGATAATTGACAGCGTTTACCCATTGTGAAGAAGTAATGGACGTTGGAACTGATGGCTTGACGTGAGTGGCAACGAGATATGATAGCACTGTCTAATCTTCAGCGTGTTCAGCAACGTAAAAGATGCGCAGAAAAGCACTGCACGAAGGGCTGTTGTCAAGAGGAGCTCACATCATAATGACACGGCAATGAAGAGCTAAGAGCAAGAAAAGAGAGAGAGAGAGGGAGAGCGAGAGCGAGAGCGAGATAATCGTGATAAGGCATCATCTTCACCTGGCGTCAATGTGAGAGCGAAGAGGATGAGGAAGGCACCAACAGGCAGCTTTCGTTGCGCTATGTTCTGCGGCTGCTGTGCAAGCGCCTGTCAATTCCCTCTGGCTGTACGTCGCTCTTCACCCGACCACAACTCCCGACGAAGTGAGTTTCAAGTCGACTTCTTTCTAACAAGGTGTCAGCAATGCAGCAGTTGGCGTCGCCCCGCCATGCGCGGAGATACTAACTATCCGCATGGAGACAGATGGGAGGAGTCAAAGAGCGCCACTCCCACATCAAGGCTAGCAGGAACTCATCGTATTGTACTCCGTACCATAGTATGAAAAGGCCAGCTCGCTGCATATGCCGTATGCTACACGAAAACATGCATCTCCAAGCAATCAAAGAAAACGAACTTTGGAAAATTGCCCGTCCCTTACTTCCCCGCTTTACGTGAGTCTTACTGAGTCAACCAAAGCACTCTGAGTTTGACCGCAAACCCGCCGGTGGCATTGTGACCAGTATACATCCTCGAGCGCATTCTTCCAGCGTTCAAAAGCTGTTTCTTCCATCTTGTTGGACTTACTCTGGCAAATATGGAGAAGATTGAGGTTCCAGGATCAATTTCGACCCCCATATTTGGTCCTTGGCTTCTCCTCGGATCACAAAAGATGACTTGTGCACTCCCATCAGTATGGTATAGATACAATCAAAGCTGAAAGGCATTTAAAATGGGTATAGGGCTTTGAAGGATCACCTCCAAGGCCCTGGATCTACCCCGTACGCCTTCTCAAATTGGCGAAGCCGATACCAATAACGTCATGGACCCGACGGCCCCACCAACTCACGAACAACTTGATCCCACGCCGCGCGCCTGTCCCATCTCCAATACCTCATGCGAAGTCGCCATGAGTAAGGGGTCCATTTTCATTACAGCAGCCACCGGCTTCATCGGTTTCGCCATTTTTCTCAAAGCCCTCAAACCCAACCACGATGTGAGCGTGCTCGTCCACAACGAAGCCGAGGCCGCAGAATTACCTTCGTTTGCAGTTCTTCTCTCTTTTAGTAGCGCCCCGTTAGTCCTTCCATGTAGTCCCAGAGCTCTTGACGCCGCGGCCATAGGAGTGGACTACATCATCCATGTTGCATCGCCAATCCCAATCCAGCCTATTGAACCAAAGCATCTTTGAGACACCATTACTAAACCAGCCTTCAGCTGTAATCATAACATACTGGTCGCCGCAAATAATAGCAACTCAGTCGAGAGCGTCTTTAGCACCTCATCGGCGGCCGCATTCGTCTCGCCCGAAGAACTGCTTAAACCAGATCAAGAGATAATGCCGAGCAAACCGAAGCCGATTCCAATGAAAACTTGTATGCCGACGCTGGAAGACCATTACTGATGTAATGACGACGTAAATTGTCAGCAAGACGGCAGCTGTGCAACGGAGCATGCGTCGGACGGAGGAAAATGATGGCCCGGAGCGTCATGGTTTCGGCCCTGTATCCGTGGCGCCCACTTTTGTCTTCTTGCGGCATGAGCTGGCGATGAACATAGAAGAGTTAACTGAGCAAGAGCAATGTATTGATCCTTGGAATCGTTGTGCCTCGAGAGCGCATGGGTGCAGCGCCAGTCTTGTCCGGAGCGGAGATCTCATCCCACGTACATGTCGACGACGTTACTGATGGCCGTATCATGGCTCTTGTTAAGCACAAAATCGCGCTGAAGGCGAAAAGGCAAGGCTGGGTACCGACCCGGTGTAGGAAGACGTTCCCGATAGAAGACTGCTTCCGAAAGAGATGGAAGGACGATTGCGCACGTGTCATGGACAGTGCAAGACCAGGAAAGTCAAGTTCAATAAGACAAGCGAAGAAGGCCTTTATGATCCAGTTTCAATGCATGCACCTGGCTGTTTGAGATGTTATTGGACAGTACCTGAAATTGATTGAGGTGTCCTAGACCTTGTGAGTCTTTTTCGAGCAGTCATGTCGAAAATTTGATTCAGCGGACTGAGCACGAATTGAATCTGAACATCTAGTCATGGTAGGGTGAAAAGCATTCAAGAACTCGAATATCAGAAAATCTGGTTTTTGGGTCTGTCGTTGGTCTCCAGAATTTGCCGCAGGCAACTGAATCATTAAAAATCAGTTTAAGAGACATAAAGGTCTGCACAGCTCGTATTTTACGAGATTTGTCCTAGCCTGAGGCTGCACCCGTGTACAAGTTCAGGGAAAACAAACCCTCTAACGGCATCATCGAACCTAATGCAAGGAACATGTTTAAATTGCCCCTTGGCATCGATCGTCGTCGGTTCCCTATCAGAGGCGCTTATCCTGGCATTTCGGAAGCGAATGTCTCTCCTTTTTCCCTTTTTTTTTTTTTTTTTTTGGAAAAGTGTGACAACCAGCCAGTTAAAAGTTGTACCACAAAATTACTTTGTGATCTGTATGTAAATGTTAGCTGACACGCCTCTCAGCTGCTGACGAATATTGAATTCGAGTCAATAGCCGGAGAAAGCATGCCAAGATGTGCACAGTGCTGAAGAGTGAGTTTCTTGTGGCGAGGCACAATTGTTGTGCTCGTGAATTTGTTTAGTAGTATTCGAATTGACGACCTCTGAAATCCACCCCGCGATGACGTATAAGTAGAAATACGAGTCCCTGGTGGTGTGAAGGGTGCCGTAGAGTGGAGATACACTAGTCTCCTCGAATCCAGGAGCGCAGAAGTCAGTTGGGGACGATGATCACTTTGAAAAGGCGTGGAAAGCGTCTCCGGACTCATAACTGTGTCAACCAGCCAGCTAAAGGCGGTACCGCGCAATTATTGGCGTGGCTTGTGTGGTTTATATTTTAGCTAAAGAGTGTCAGAAAATTTGTAAATTCCGGCAACATATTTCCATTACCATAAAGGAATGACCCAGTGGCCAAGGGTATGAACATTACTCGCGAGGAAAAAATCATTGCTCCAAACCGATCCGATATCAGGCGGGGGTTTTTCCCAACTGGCCCCGGTGACAACACCGCCGTAGCAACGTCCCAAAATAACCGCATTGTAACCATGACCGAAACAGAACCAAGACGGCTTCTGCTGTTGACGCTTGACAATCTGCAGATCCGTCCGCAGTTCAATCATTCGCCCCGAGCCGAGTCCGCTGCAGATTCTGTCCGGGGTTGTCCAAACGGGTTCGATCTTCGTGATCGGAGGGCTCTGGGGCGTCGCAAGTCTTGGGACAGGTGCAAGGTCGATCTCCTAGTGGGGAAAGAACTGCCTTGGGTCTGCACCAGCCGCCTTTTTGATTCGAAATTGCTCCGCACGTGTAAACATTTGCACAGTCATCGTCGGAGGGCACCTGTTACCCCAATTTAGGACGGGAGTTCGCCATAGGATTTCAGTAACTCGAAGACACAGGTCAAACTCACGTAGCATCCACAGCCTTTGGTTTTACCGCGGTTACACGCGCCTTTCAATACTGCGGCAAGGCGAGGAGCAAATCGAACATCGATCTTGGCTTTGTCTTTGAGGATTTGGACGTTTCCGCAGTCAGAGTTACACGATCTCGTACACTATCGCAATGTCAGACTAGTATTGTAGGTGCGGTAGTAATTTCGCAGATTGACCTTGCCGCTGATCGGAAAGACGCCGTTGAGGAATAATCCCTTCTGGTCCTGAGGATAGTATTTGTTGATATCTTTGCCGAGTTCGTATTTCCCGGGGTTTGCGGCGGCGGCGAAAAACGCAAAGAGCGCGAACGAGAGGAAGACCGCCGTCCTCAACATCTTATCGATTGCTGGCTCCGGCCGATGTAGATGCTGTAATGACTGAGGAGACTGGTTGATGTAATCAATAGATAATGAGGCATCTCCTCTATTAAATACTCTCAGCCTTTGAGCCTTACAGCCCCTCTTGGATTTCGATCCCCAGGCTCCTCCACACCTCAGAGCCGCGTTGGCCTACTGACACTTTCGCTTCGACAATCCCGAGCCAAACAGCGTTAAGCTACCGCGCAGTGATTTAGCCGGGAGGTTCCGTGCTAGAATACGGAGGATAGTCTTCCGCACGTTTCCTGTCTTCGCAATTTACCGCGAGAGAGGCGCGTTTCTGAAACGAGGGTGCCGTTTTCATTGGCTGAGGGTTGGCATGCATAATCGCTCTGTAGTGGTGTGAAGCAGGATGCGAAAAGCTCGGCGGTGCGGTGGAGGGTGCAAGGTACAGCGGATTTCGCGAAAGACTATTCTGAAAGATTCTTGATGGCCACGCGATAGAGAATACAGAGATCCCTCCTCGCTTGGTACTGACGGTCTGTAGCTCTGCACCACGCCATAAGCATCTTTACCTTCTCTTCATGTTCAAGCAATGATCTCTTCGCGACCGAGCACCTGCCATATTGGGCTAGCTCGGACCGCGCCGTCCCAAACAAGGCAGCCGCGACTCCGGAATATTAGACGTCCAGCTGCCTGGGGCCATCTGGTTGCCTGATGCCTGCAACATCCAGCGTTTGCCTGGCTTCAACCTAGTCCGCAATACAGTTTCCTCTGTATCACTCAAACCTACTCACCTTGGCCAGGCACAACTCTATGCCAAGGGCTTGGTCGCCCAACAATGGACAACACACCAGGTGCTTTACGGCAACCGACCACGCGCTTGTTGTTTGGCAACAGCGTCTGATCGGTAACTGATCGTTGGTGTGGTGCGATATGTATCTAGAACTTGGGTTAACATGGACAGATTTCTCAGCGCAGCAGGGACAGCGGGCGAATTCTACTCACATCTAGATCGAGATACTGTACAAAATGCAATCAGGTACATTTTCAATTCGCATGGTCAATCGGCTGCAGCTCAACTCCAAAAGCCAAAAAAATAATAATTTGAAAGGCAGCATTGCACCACAAGCATGCAAATCACGAACGGCAGATTCAAAGCGCGCGAGGAAGTCAGACCGGTCTCTCGTTGCGCAATCTTCAAAGACTCATGTTCACTCGGCCATTTGCAGGGTTGGACGTCCGAAATTTCTTGTGGTTTTTTCAGACCTGCGCGGCCACACGAATTCTATTAGCCCTCGAACAAGTGCGACACCCGCGTGTCGGGGTTTGCGGCTGCCATCATCGTTCCTCGTAATCTCAACACCTCTACATGTTTCTCTCCCGTCTTTCGTACTATCTCGCTCCGTGTCAGCCACTGCCCAAAATCTCAAACGCCCCCCTAGCGCTTCCATTCGCGTCCAGACGTTCCCAGACAAGATAATCTCTCAACTTGTCTGCCTGTCGGTCGGGAGACGGGGCAGCAAGCAATCAAACTGCAGCGCCGTCGTCTAGCGACGCTGCATCTGGCTTGACGAGCGTGCCCAGCAAAAATGTAGGTCGGGGAGTTCGGAACAAATTGTTCATATCCGTACTTGCAACCAAGGACAGGATATCACTGGCCTGGTTAGGCTTGGGGCAAAATCCGCCATGACAAGACAAGGCCCCGTGCAAGTGCGAAAATTGTGCCTGGTCCAAGGCTAGACCCGAGATGTGTAGATCTTCAGAAGGAGAGACCGTTGGTTTTCTGGGATGAGGGGTGGGATGTGGGGGATCGCTTTGAAAAGTAACCGCTTAAGCTATGATACCTTGCCTGCATAATTGATGAATAAGTAATCGAGGCATGGCCCTATCGCGGGTGTGCCTGAAATTATCAAGCGTCTCAAGGGATATGCACAGCGGAACCAACCCTCCTCATGGAAGCCAATTTTCAGAAAATAGCATCGGTCAATAATACCCAATTCCCATCTCCTCTCGCAGAACAACCTCAACTGACTCAAATTCCACTGACCCAGAGGACCTGCTGATACCCAAAACGCATCCTTGTTCATTGCGCAAGCATACAAAAAACATTCACAGGGGCAATTACTCTTTGGCTCTGTCACGTGGTTGACTAATCCCTGCTGACAAGCTCGACACCCTGGTAGGACCCAAGACGGCTGCCGTTGACCATGCATAAGTGCGAGCGAGCGAGCCTGCTGCCCGGGGTTTCGGTCCAAGTGTCCGAAGGCAAGCATACCTGGCGTAATGGTCTTTGACAGCCAGTTGCTAGCTGCAGGCTACGGTCGAAAAATAGTACAAATCCATGTAGTGGCAAGGCAGTCGCGAACGAGTACGAGGAAGGTGATAGACAGCTACGGCTGCGCGTGACATGTCGACTCGAGGCAATAAGACTTTTATTGGAGGATTTTACGATTCGGCCTTCGTGAGAAAGCACAGTACCGTGGGTTGAGGTGAGCAGTGAACGGTGGCCTCGCACCTACTGTGCCTGTGTACTCGCACAGCGCATCCTCCATTCTCTCAAGCCAGAGCTCACAGCTTGCCTTCCCAAGTCTCATTACCGTGCTTGTTGCGTGCTTAATCCGTGCTTAATCCGTGCTTAATCCGTGCTTACCCCGTCCACCAAACTGACGCCCTCGATACGACGATAAGACGGGACGACTCTCCGACAGATAAGAAATTATGGAAAATACTTCAGGAACGTACCGTCAGCGTGCGCTTCCGACTAGAAGCCTACATATTCAGGCAGGCTCCTTTTTCTATCTGCTGCTGCGCCGTGTCTCTATTTTTCAAAAAATGGCACGACGACTTCCCGCATTGACCTTTTCTTTCATTTTCTTCTCTCTGGACCAAAGGCGTTGCGTTCCTGCGCCCGGGGCGAGAGCTTGTTTGAATTGCGTGGCGCCATAGGGCAGGCTGGGCAGGCTGGGCAGGCTGTGGGGAGCTGGGCTGAGCCAGAGCGCTGCGGCTTTGCGCGAGAGCTACCTGGGCACCTCACTGCGTGCCTGAGCTGCGTGAATCAGTAAGCAGAAATGGAGTGTGGGCCAAAAAAGGGCGAAAGCTCGGAAAGTGGACACTCCTTGGCTCGTCGTTGGGTTGAATAAGTGCTGTAGGTCCAAGCGGCGTGAATGGCGGATGGCAGAGGTTGACATGAGGAAATGAGATGTCAAATGGCCAAATGCCCATACCATAATACGCAAGTCCCGTGTACGCGCACGGATGGGGCAAGGAGAGACGCGACACGGCTATACTTCCGATGAAGAGACCAGGATGCTTAGGACAGGAGGTCGGTATTTCCTTTGTTGGCCGGCGCCTTCGGACGCGGCCATTAGGATTTTGGTGATCGATGGCATGTTGGGCAGATGGAGACCGGTGTGAATTTCCCGGACGATTGGCACGTCTTACACTACAGCATTCGGTTTGGGTTCAGATACAATCATCTAGGGGCACCTGCATCAGCGGCAATGAAACGGCTCCCATTTCCAGTAATTTTCTCTTCGAATCTCATACCCACCCAATGAACCCGTTATGCTTCACTCTCAATACCTCTACCTCTTCCCTTCCTCTCGAATGCCCCCTTGACCTTCATGCCGCCATGTTCAACTTTGTGGCCCAGCCAATTAACGGTGCGCGGTCCCTTCCACTGCATGAGGCCCCTATGACGCCTGTGTTGGCTCCTTTGCGTGCGCTTGTACTCCTTGGCTTCGGCGCCGAGACCGCGGTGCCCGTTGGTGCTGAGATTTGTCGATGTCGATGACGATGATGACGAGTTCGAGTTTGTGGAGCAGGAAGTGTCAGAGCGTGAGAGCGAAGGCGTCTCGTTGAAGCTCGTGCCATCTTGGACCGAGGGAGCGGTTCGTGTGAGACCATCGGAGTCGAGATCTTCATCGTCGGAGGCGGCGTCCAGCGCGCCGTCTGGTCTTTCCTCAGGAGTCCACGTGCTCGAGTCTTTGCTGTCAACCCGATCGCCCTCACTCGTGTCTAGGCTACTGCTCCTGTTACCAATCGAGCTGGGCATGACGATGCCAGCTCCCACATTGCCCTGTACGGCCTCGACTATAGCGCCGTCGCAGTCTTGCACTGCTTCCAGCACCTGAATGACGTGACCGACGTCAATGTCGCGCCGAGCAAGGCCACGGTGAGCACTGTTGAGGCCCTGTAGAAAACGTACTCTCAAGACGACCTCACCAATCCTGCTGAGACGCGGGGGTCTGCTGCCGTTATCGCTGCCAGAACCGTGGCTCTCGTCGTCTGTTTCGGCGCCGTTGCCGTTGACTCGTCCCGTGCGTATCATTTCGTCAATGTCGCAAACATTCTTTTTGGTACGCTCATAGACTTTTTCGGCGTCACGGCCGCCGTAGACACTAATGGGAACCTCCGCGTCTTCATTGTCGGCAATGTCCTTGAGATATGTGACACCGAAGGCAAAGTTTTCTGCCTTGGAAGACGAGCTGAGGGCATGGGAGAGTGTGTGGAGGTGGGTCGAACGTGGCCTCAAGGTAATGGTAAGTGGAGTACGATGGCGGCGGGAAACGGGCAGAGAAAGAGCTTTGCTACCATGCGTGCGGAAGATTAGGGCATCGTGAGAACCGTCGGCAGCGGCGGTTGATTTTTGAGCCGAGGCGACGAATTCAGAGTCTGGGGCTTCGATGGGGCTGGAAGTCGGATGCATCTTACAGCTCCCGAGTGGGACGCGCAGTTTCAACCGATGGTGTCTGTAACTTTCAGGAAGCTGGGTGGAAACAGTCTGCGGAGCAACCAGCAGCGTCCCATATTCCCAGCCCAACATCGGAGGAGGCGCTTGTAGCTTCACGGCACGGAAGACCATCGAGATGCGTGCCCTGCCGTACCCAATTCCACCAGCGAGCGGGAAGAAGGCATTGATCTGACTGCGCTTCGCAAGGACCTTGCTCAGAGGCAAGTAAATGACGCCCAGCAAGGGGTCGTCCTCATGAACACGGGCGTCTCGTACTGAAATATGGATGTCGGCTTCGCGCCAGTCGCCAATGAAGCGCTCACAGCCTGCGTTGAAAAATGGCTGGGCGTTTTTGGGTTTGGTACGCGTGCGGTAGACCTTGCGATGGTTCATGATGATGGTGCAATAGGATGAGGGCAAATCATCGCCCTTTTCTTCTTCTTCAATGTTGCTGAAGTCATCAGTCGGCTTATTCAGACGCTCGAGTTCTAGACCAGTGATCTGATGGATGGTGATGCTAAGAATACCAGATGGGTATTCCGCGGGAGGTGGGGATGCACCAATCAGCTGGTCTTGCCGCTCCTGGGCGATGTTAGCACCCGATGAGATAGTGCATCTTTGGGCGCCTACCTTGAGAGTCTGGGCCTTTTGCTGCTCAAGCTCCCGGCTTTCGTCCCTCTTGGCCTCGCGAAGCTTCCGCTCGCTCTCGTCGTCAACCTGCCTCCTCAGATCTTCAAGGGTCCGGATGTTGGGGTCGGAAGATTGCTCCCTCAGCTGCGAATCCAGGATTCGCGTCTTTGAAAAGTATCCAACACTCCACTCCAGCTTCCCCGGCATGCGCTTGCCAGCTTCATGCGCTCTAAATCCATCGATACGGTCCATCATTCTGCCGCTGCTCTGGGGATCACGCATAAGCTGCTTAACATCGACTTCAATGCGTCCCAAATCGTCATCGGCAGTTGTGCGATCAGAGTCCCACAATTGCACTCGCAGCCTCTCATCCACATTTAGCTCCTCTGGCGTGACCAAAACGAAGCAGGTCTCATCCCAACAAGGCTCCATGTCTTCTTTGATGATGCGAGTGCTCCAAAGAGGCTTGTTAAACTTGGCCCATCCGACGGAGACGTATCCGTCGGTGCTGCCCTTTTTCCAGAGAAAATCAAAGTCGCCTTCTTTGAAGCCAAAGGCGCGCTTGATTTGGATCACGATGACCCCGCGTGCGGACGTGTCCTTTTTAAAGTCGTCACCCATGAGCATGTCTTTGAGATCCAGGGTAAGCGACTTAGGCGCAACGTATTCCGCCATGGCAGCATCGACAGCACTCTGCACAAAGTTTGAGATGAGGGGAATGTCCATGATGTCAAGACCCTTTCTGGTAAGGGGTATGCATGACACGTCAACTTTGGGCTGTCCTAGAAAGGTCAGGGTACAGAGGCTGAAGAAAGGCGGGTCAGGTGTAAGTTGAAGACGAGCGCGGACCGTGCCAACGAAGCCTTCGAGCTCAACCCAAACAGCTTGAACTCGTTAGCCTTGTCGAGTGGATTGGATGGGTCAACTTACGGAACTTGATGTTACCAGGGAGGTAAAAGCCTAGATACAGATGAGCGTTCTTTGCTCTATCCCTGATGCCCGTTTTGACCGTGCGCGATCTGTACGCGAAGGCAACCTCCAAGTTGACGAAATCCCCTGCAAGGAGTTGTCAGTCACTGGTGCTACTTCTAGGACCCGGACGCTTGCAACCCACCTTCCTCAGCTTCCATACCCTCGGCAAGATTTTCGTCTGAGTGAAAATCGGCAGGGTTGTCATCTCTTTCGGCCTGGTCCTTTCCTTCGGTTTTGCTTTGGACTTGGCCTTGGCCAGGAACGTTTCGGTCGTTATTCCGAGGGTCCGTATCCTTCTCCAGCTTGCCTTTCTGAGAAACTGACATGGCCGCAGCTCCGGTTGGTAGCCAACGCACGCCCAGGAGACGAATTGCTTCACTTCCTTGACCCAAGTCCTCCACACTGACCATACGGACCAATTTAGGGAGAGACGCTTGCATAACATCCTAGATCGAATTAGCATAGTGAATCAAGGCTACTGACCTTTGTGTAATCTTGCATTCAAGAGGATCGCGGATAAAGTAACGCATCAATAGGTTTGGCTCCAGTCGTGACTGTCGAGCCCTCAAATTTTGCTTACCTCTAACGTGTCTGCCAAGCTGGTGAACAGGTCTGGATTGACAAGTGGCCATATTGCTGCCAGCAACGAGTTGAGCCATTGAGTTGACTCTGGAGTCTCCGAATTCGCCAAAGCTTTGCCATTCTGCCTTTCAGCTTCCCAGACCTCGGTATTCCAGACAGCGTCTACTTTGTTTTCAATCCAGGAGCGCAATCCTAGAATGACGAGAATTCCAATTCCGAAGATGGATAGAACCGCTACTGGAACCGCAAATGGATGATTCACAGAGAATGCTCGAGCAGCTATGAGGGCTGTAAGGAGCAACCCAATCACCAGACCCATAACAATCGTAGTTGCATTTTGGTAGATCTTGGTCAATTCATTGCGCGTATTCTCAAAGCTTGGGGGCGGAAACATGGCTTCTATACCAGAATGGTATCGCTCAGATTCGTCTGCCTCTGACTGCATCTGTTCGCGACTCTTCTCCTTGGCCCCGGCCCCAGTTGAGCAACGCTTGCTAGATCCAGGAGGAGGTTCATTTTCTGGAACGTTTTTCAAATCTTTACTTGTAAAGTCATGAATGGTGATAGGCAGGTGGGTCACAGGATCAGTGATGGTCCTTTCGGTCGGGTCCTCTGACCTCCGCTTCATATTCTTCCGCTTTTCCTTGGGATTGCGGCCAGAGACTATGGACTCTGACGTGTCCTCGGCAAGCTCACCGCTATGCTCATTTTGTTCGTACTTATGGCCGTTTTCGATTTCGTCATCATTGTGTTCCGGACCGGCCGTCTCGTGGTGATCCTCATGTTTGTTGTAGCTTTCTGGGTCGTCTCTGTCTGCGGGATTGTTCTTGTTTCGGCTCTGATAGTGCTGCTTGTTTCCAGGGTTGGCCTCATTTGCTGATTGGGGGCTTTCGCCAGTCCAGTAATTCTTGGCGGCGGTCACCGTCTTCTCGGTCCAGGTCGGTCCATCAGCGTCGACGGCGCTTGCGTTGTGGGCTTCTCCTCGTTGTGCCTTTTCTTCCCGGTAGCGCGAGATGGTTGGAATTGGGTGATGCGGTGAATTGCGGGGTACGAAGTCTCGACGCGTCGTGTGTGTATCGTCTCGGGTGGTCATTACGAGCGTAGGCTGGCGAGTTAACGAGAGACGCGTAGAAACAAAAAGCAAACAGTCACGAAGCAGCAAAGGAGGTCTTTGCCAAGATATGAAGTGCAGCTTGTACACGATTGGAATGCATGGGGAAGGCGCAGTCATGAATAGCGATTGAAGTGACTTGGCACAGGACGACTTTTCGCGATGGCCTGCCTTGACTAGCTTCGTCTGACGACAATGACGTCGTGGCCGACGTGAAACCCGCCACCCGTAACCGGAGCGATTGCCATCACGTGTCTGGGAGCGAAAGGTCTGGGGCAGTCCCGTCAGGTCGCCGCCGCGACAGCCCTCCTATTCTGGCCCAAGCACAAGCCGTTGGAGCTGACAGCATGCGGCAGAACTGCAGCTGGCCGCCGGGCGCCTTCAAAATACTTGCACCTCGACACCGCGTCGCTCACGGCGGCACAGGCACGGCCGGCTAGCCGAGTAACGTGGACGCTTTACTGATGTTGATTGCCAACCCAAGGGCAGCCGCATCGACGCTGGAGACTCAGGACCATCTTTGAACCATGGAGCCACGAGCGACTTGGCATCCTCCCATTTCCTGCACACCTGCTGGCCGTTGACCGGTTCCGCGTGCCGGTCGTCGTCAGTCTGCACCGTTTCTTGGATCCAGGGTCAAGACCGAGCGAAAGCGACGGCGGGATACGCGCGCATGGCAACGGCGCAAAGGGCGATACTGGGAGAGGCAGGCGTCGTGGATCTGGTTGGTAGATGGTTGCTTCTGAGAGGGTGTGGTGCGCTGCGCCGTCGCAGAGGCGGCTTCAAGATGCAGGCAGAGAGCGAGACCACCACTCGGCCCGGCCATGGCCATGAGCACCACCTCAGTGGAGGCGACAGGGCCTGACAACCAGGACGCCGTGATGGCCGTGCAGTTGAGGGCCGAGGTGGCTCTTCCTCAGCCAGTGGCCGTGGCCGTGGCCGTGGCCGTGGCCGTGGCGTGGCCAGTGTGCGGATGCCACAACAGTTATTTCGAAATTCCAGTGGAAAAGTGCGGCGGGATCCATGTGTCCAGTCGCGCGGCACGGGACGCAGCCACCGAGCCGGGATCACATGGAGTCGTGGATCAAACGGTATGATGATGATGCTGCTGCTGCTAGCGCCGTGTGATTTGCCAGCGGGTGGGAGAAGAAATGTGAGCGACGCGAGCGAATGAGCTGGAGAGAGCAGCGAGAGAGGCCAAGTCGAGTCGCAAGCGGTGAGTTTCACACGTCCCTCTCTCACCTCGGGGTGGGGAAGCACACGGCTAGACCACCATCACCACCACCGCCACCACCACCAGCAACACTCAACTTCTCTTCCTCTTGTCTCTTGCTTCTATCATCGCCCTGACGGGAAGCGCGAGCTCTCCTGCGGGACTTTCTATACTGCCGCCAGTCTGCCAGTCCGGTGTCTTTGCTGCTGTCGGTCCCTGTCCGTCAGAATACCGGTCAGCCCGTTTTGTGAGCCCGCACCACGCCAACTGCGGGGCCCAGCATCACGCATCCTCTCTTCTTTTCCGCCCGCGACCAGAGCCTCACCCTGCCAGTCAGCACTGCACTGACGCTGCAACTCATTTCACCCGGTCCATCGCTCGAAGATCCTCCGCAGGGTTGTCCATTTGCCATCTTCTCCCTCCACCGTGACCCTCGAAGCATTTCCAGGCCAGCAGCCACCTCCATCTTGCACCTTGCTTCCACCTGGACAAGGCTCAAAAAGTGCTGCCGGCGCCTCTGGACTCTGGTGATGGGCCACCTCTAACAAGAAGAGACGCCGCCGCCCCTAGGGACCCCGTCTACTTTCCAGCATCACAAAAATCCCCCCATCATCTCCCAACCTTGGGCATACAATGTCATCCACCACCACTACATGGCATGACACGGCCAACGAGGGCTTCTTTGGTCCCATGTCGCCCGATGGCTGGGTCGACAACGACGACGTAGTGCAAAACGTCTTTCCCCCCTTTTCAGGAAGCGATCGAAGCTGGTCAAAGTCGCCCAACTCGCTCCTCTCGGGCTACTCCCCTGCTCCTCTTGTCGGCCTCCCTATTCCCTACTCGACCGCGACCTCGAATTTCGCCCTCCATGGCGCCTTTGCTCCCCCGGCCCAGATGGAAACCGATGTTCCGCCCATCAAGACCGACAGCGCATCAAACTCGCCCGCCTCGGATCAGGTCCAGACGCCCCCGGAGATGAACCCCTCGGTGGACCAGCAGTTTGACATGACGTCCAACCCATGGCCCCACTCGTCCAACCATCAGAGCCACAGCAGTCAAGGTGCTACCATGGAAGAAAGCTGGGAGATCGTTCCCCGTCAAAGCAGCGTAATTTCGCTCGATAGTCCTGTTGAAAATCCCCGCAGCACTTTTGGCGCAAACTACTTCCCCACCCAGCCTGAGAACACCGCGCCGACCCCGCGTGCCAACCTCGCCTTCGCCGGACAAGAGTTTGCAAATCTCCCACTGCGACAAGGTCACTTTCTTCATTCTGTCGCTTCTTCGTACCTGCGCTGACATGTTTGTTTAGGCACACACTCGACCGTGTCGCAGTCCAGCCCAGAGCCCTCCGTACCACTAGCGTCCGTCACTCCACAAACCAACAGCATGACTGGCTTTCCCCACTCGTCGTATCCCTCCGATGAAGAGCTGTTGTCGATGCTCCAAGCTCAAGGCCAGGAACAGCAGCCGTGGTCGACCGCCTTTCCCCGGGACTCGATGAGCTGGGACGCCAAGTCAGATGTCTTGATGTTTGGCCCCAGCTTCTGCCAGACCCCTACGACCCAGGCGTCTGTGACGCAGGATCAGCTCCGTAGCAGTATATCATCTACGGCGCATTCGCTGTCTCCGGATCCGACGTCGTCTGTAATCTCGGGTAGTCCTATGGAGCAATACGTATCTGGCCCGCACTCGGCCAGCCAGGAGCTTTCTTTCGCGATTCATGGCGGTGGCGCTAATCACTTTGTTCATGTTCAAAGCTCGATTTCCGACCCTTCGGTGTTCATCGACTCGACTCTGCAAACCATCCAGGCTCCATTGCACCTCCAGTTCAACTACACGCCTGGCACCACCGCCTTCAATATTCCTCCTGTACCGCCTCAATATCCAACCGCGCCCCTCAACGCCGCTTTTATGGACACTGCACCAGACACTGCGCTGTTGAACTCGGCACAAATGTCCAACCTTCCAAATCTCTTCGCCCTGGACAGTCCACCAGCGCTAGCGCCTAAAGCATGCGACAGCCCCGGTAATTATCAACAAATCGACAGCATCGTCAATTCCAGCCCTCAAAATCGAAGTGGCGGTAGGCAGCTCGGGTCTCACCTAGCGCCGCAGAAGAGGAGAGACGCAAACACCATGCGCGACATCAAAGCTTGCTGGTCGTGTGCGTTTCAAAGAGACAAGGTGGGAATATTGTGTGTCTGTGCCACGACCGATTTGATTCTGACCAGCTTGCAGTGCGGTGAAGGCGACCCGTGTCCACGTTGCGCCAAGCGGTGCAACAAGGCCAATGGTCCACATCCTCAGCTCGCTTGTGATCGAACTCCTCTTTGGGAACTGGTGGAATATTTTTTACCTTGTAAGAAATACCAGCCGTCGTCAAAGTGCATGACTGACAAGTTCCAGCAGCGATCATGACCAGCATACACACACAACAGGCACTCAAGGACTTTGTCCGCCAGCACACCACCGGCTGGACAGATGTACGCATCCGCCTGCGACTGATTCCCGGTCGTGGTCTGCCAGCCATGCCTTGCGAGGCCTACGAGTTTGTCCCCAAGACGATAGAGCCTCAGCGGCAATTCCAGTACTTCAAAAATAGCAAAACGGGCATGCCATTACGAAGCGAGAGGCCGTCGCCGCCACTAGGAATGGTCCAGATTGAGAATGGAGACAAGGATCGGTACACAAAGTACATTGACGACATTATTCAAAACTACTTTCCAGCATTTGCGCAGATGTACTGCTCTGACGATGGGTACGATTTCAATCTGCGGCTGCTCGAGTTACTCCGTAACCTGAAGCCAGAAGCCAAGGATGAGGTAGGTGCTTCGCTGCCCACCAATTCACTTGATCTAACGAAACGCAGAAGGAAATTCTTCACGACGTGCGCCGCTTGATTGTCGTCACATACATCATGGGCCATACGCTTGTTCTTGAAGAGGCCAACCGCGCTACCGTCCTCCCCACATTACGTCATGCTCGGCCTGCCATTGAGTATGGCACTTTTTGCTCTCCCCGTGTCGTCAACCGGCAGCTCAAGTACTTGTTCTGCCAACTGCACACACAGTACATGAGTGATGTGTATAAGAAGCTTCAGCAAATGCTCAAAAAGTCAAAGCAATGGCCGCCCGCCAAGTGGGTAGCCGCCTTTGCCGCTATGCTCGGATTGGCCATGGTTCACGAAGACACGCAAAAGACTGTGCATCTGCTCGCAGACTACAAAGTTGCAGCCGAGGGTTGGAGTTTTCGGGAAGCTGAAAAGGTGGCTGGACGGACATGTGAGGCAATCGATGTCAAATTCTCTTTCGTCACAGCGCTTTTCATGCGACGAAGTTCCAAAGGCGAGAATCCAATCGTCCACAGGGATAGCAGCTGGTGGTCAAGCAAGCTCGACCGCAACGCGTCCGTTTTCGCTGAGGGCGTCAAGAAGCTTGTCAGTGACAACTGTAAGTCCTATCTCTTGTTAAGTCTCCGTTTCAATCAAACTCTCCAAATATCCAAGGGTGAAAAGATTGGCGGAGACAACAATCTCGCATAAAGTCACGTGCTGATCGGCCTATCCAATAGACACATATCTCGTGCAGCAACAAAAGGTACCATCTGACCGGCAAGGCAACTTCACAGCCCGTATCGTGGGCCGCTTCTTGACGACCTTGCTTGATCAAAATTGATGAACATCTTTCCGCTTCATCGCCTTCGGCTGCTCCACTTGTGGCATTTTCGATTCCATCCGATTCGGCTTTCTTATCTCATGATTAGATGATGATAGTCAGTCTGCTTTTGATTGTACGCGTGTTTTTCATCAACTCAACCACAAATCTTTCCCCTGTCAACCGCTTCGCATCCAACAGCAGGATCGACATTGTGGCCTCGACCACTTCACAGAAGTTTTCAGGTCCCGCGTGGAGCGCTCTCCGGCAACTGGCGTGCCATTCCGTCACTGCAGACAGAACGTCGGAACTTGCGCAAGAAGAACCGTTGTCAAACATGGGCCAAACAGAGCTGGCCCAAAACAATACCAAAAAAGGCTGCACGCCATGAGCAGTGGGTTTCTCCGGAATCCACAATTCTGCGCAATTCCGAAATGAGCACAACCGAGGCAATTACTTAAAACCCTAGCCAGATGCCAGCATAACTCTGGGCTTCGATCCTGTGCGCCCACCATGCAGTCATTGGCTTGGCGCTACTTGCACCTGGACCAGGCCGGGGCCATCGTCCGATTTTGAAATTTGCGGCCCGGCTTACGGATCTCCCGGTCTGGTCTTGGTCTGCCTTCAGCTACCTTCAAATTCGCACCTTCTTCCATCAATCGCTGATCAGCTTCGTTCGTCTTCTTCGACGGCGATGACTCACTGCTCACGAGCACATACATATCCCGGCCTACTGAGTGTTGTATACCCTGACGAAGGAACGATTCGAAAGTCCGACTTGAGACTTTTCTTACGACTGTATAACGGCCGACCTGATTGAGTAGAGTTCCTTATGACATAGTGGTATGATGGTGAGATGAGCTGCGCCACCACGGCCTCGCATCCTGACATGACACGACTGTCACCACGTCAATGGGGAAGAATCGGGCATGGATGAGATTTTGTGGCAGACCATCTCTGCGTACCAATGGCTGGATGCTTCATATCACCTATGTTCGTTGCGTACCACCACGGTATACATCATGTCTCAAGAGACAGGATCGATACGTGCAGTACTGCCACAGTTCCCTAGAGCCTGACATCTGGTCCGGTTGGTCCGGCACAGCGAACTGAATACTCTTCTTTGCTCTGTTTGAGCAAGACCTGTTGGATTTTAAGCCTTCCCCTTGCCATTTCCACTTCCCCGCTCCCCCTTATTTCTTTCATTTGTCTTTTGGTGCTGTCTTTTGTCTGTACGTATGTAGCACGGCGCTGGCACGGATGGCGAGGTCACAGTCTTCGCCCCTCTACTCCAGCACTCCGAGGTATCTACCGGGTGGCGTGGCGTGGCGATGGTGCGTCGCGGAGGCATCGGCGCCACTTGCTGTCGTCACTCCACGAGTATTTTGAGCATTGCTGTTTTTCGCCATTGCTTTGATGTCAATATCGTCATCATGGTAGTTGTTTTTGTCGTTGTGTTGGCATTGGTTGCAAGAGCGAGCAAGCAAACGAGCAAAGAACGAAGTCATGAAGAAATGAATGCACCCAGTTACTTGGTCTATTGATTCTTGACTGACTGGTCACTCATCGTGCTCTCCTTTCCCTTCTCATCCGGCTTCTTTTCAATTGGACCAAGTATCGAAAGGATTTCCTGCAAGTTGCGTCACTATGCACCCCCCGGCTCATGCGTGGTCTTCAGTCCGCGCCGGAGAGAGGCCCTTAGCAACTCCTCGCTCGCTTGCACGTGGCTGACCGGCGTAGCCCTCTGGGAGAATGGATGACAACCATGCTATGCTACCCCACATGACGCGGCACGGTGGCCGTCTGTCCGTCTAGCTGCATGATGTGGCCAGGACGGGAACGGCACATACCAGTCAGCGAGCGCATGTGTCGACCGCGTTGCCAGCTGTTGGTACCCACTCACTCCTTTAACTCCCTCCTCTACATGGCCCTCATCATCTCTGCGGTCTGTCTTGCTAGACAAGCATTTGGGAAACAGGTAGGGCGACGGAGACTGCACCTACTTGGCGTCTTTACTTGCCTTCTCGGAGGCACCGGCCCCGGCTGTGTCTGCGGTTTTCGCTTCCAAAACTAAGCAGAATAATTTCTTCTGTCGGTTGGCTCTTTGCCTAAGACTTCATTGTTGTAAGGCAGCTTCCGTAGCGTGTGCAAAAAAAAAAAAAAAAGAAAAGAAAAAGGGGGTTTTTTGACTGGGAGCATCGCTGTCTAGTGATGGGATCTGGAGTGAGCTGACAGTGCGGAAGAAACAGATAAGGTGCGCTCGCTACTGAAAGCTCCCGCCTTTGAAGTTGAGAGAGCAAAATAAAGCGACTGTCATATCTACGGCTGCAGTTCCTAGGTCTCGAAAGCTTCTACTGAGATGCTGCGTCACAAACCAAGCAATTTTGCTTTGCCGCTGTCGTTGCCTCGTTTTCTCTTCTTCTCGCAAGCGTCAGATCCTATAGCTCACAAATGTGTCAAAATGCTTATTCATCTGCGGGCATTTATCACTACCCTGGTTGCTAGGTTGCAAAAAGCGGATTCACAAAAACTCTGTTTCCCCGGTTTTCATCATTGGGCGATGTGATGTTATGGCGGCTATGAGCCATGAGACTGTTTTGAGAGTTAATTTTCATAGAAAGATGAAGTTTCTGGCCAGTCTCGGTGCGCAACGGCGGGACGAACGCAAGGTGCCCCTGAGACGCCATTCTGTCCTTTCAACAACTTCGTTCATGCTAGAGTCGTAGACGATGATTTCGCAAATGAGATAAGTATCAGAAATTCCGAGGCTGGATCAGTGTTATCTAGCTACACATTGCGTAGGAAGTTCCTCGCCATTTGTGAAGCTCGGCTTGAAAGCAAGCTCTGTCTGAGCGACAAGACTGGCAAACATCCCCCTTGCTTCCAAGGAACAACCACAGTCACTTCTTACACGCAAAAGCAAAGTCGCTTATCCAACAACTCCCTCCGACTTCACAATCAAATATCCCGCCGACGAAATAACAAAAAAAGAATTATCCCTATTCAATGCCCCAACATCTTTCGGGCAGCAACAGCCACCTGCCTGTCCAAAATATTTCCATATTCGTATGTCTCAGACACATCGAATCGCATCACATCACAAATCCTCCGCTTCAAACCGTGGCCTACCCCTGACACACCAACCGCAGTCGCTTACCCGCCAGCCACGCCACGGTGACACAAACGCCAACCTCGCTGTCTTGGCGCGGCGCAGGTACGCAGTTCCAGTTCCTTGCGATGTTGCGATAAGCCACCAAAAAAAAAAAAAAAAAAAGGAACAAAGAGATTCTCTCCATGGCACAGGAAACGCCATTTTGGGGTCCGTGTGCCAGAGTGATTGCCTCGACGCTGAGTTATGGGGCACCGGTCAATGCCTAGCTGGTGGTAGGGCGCTGTGTGCCTGATTTACCTTGTGGCGGAGGGATGGAGCGCGATATGGCGGCGACGTTGGGCGGAGGAGAGGCGCAGAGGGCTCAGCTGCAGGTACAACCTTAGAGTCAAAGACGAGTTATTTGAATTTCCGTGGACGGAAATTGCGATTACGACACGTATTCCATTTCCGCTGCTTTTCTAGCGGGTCCGGCTGATTTGACATGTCCACCCGAAAGATTCAGGTAGACACGGAGGGCTCTTCGAGTTGAGAGGGTTTCCAGAGTTGGGGCGGTGGCTGGACAAACAATTCAGGGGGATTCTGGTCCATTCATTCTGCCATATCGATTTGTCTCTAATCTCACTTCCATAGAGGTCGTATGAAGACAGAAGGAGACACAACATATCGTACCACCCACCGTCGAAACAATACTCTTTTAGTTGCGTCATTCTTGGGGCTCCGGATCAAGTACCTCTCCCCAGGCC
>JAIFKG010000992.1:0-21335 GCA_020351975.1 Phyllosticta ampelicida | reverse complement strand
CCCGGGAATTTTTTTTAAACCACAAATATTAAAACCCCCCCCCCCCCAGCCACAGCTAGCCGCAGCAGCCGCCTACAGCGAGCGCGAGGCAAGCCAGCAAGTCAAACTTGGCAGAGGAGGGCAGGGGACAAAGGTTGGATGCGCCAGGGGCAAGAAAAAGCGTGGCGCGAGTAGAATTGAATTGAGAAACTCCCCTCCCACCGGATGACTACTCTTCGGGTGGCATAGTTTTGCGGGGGATGAGAGCTGGGTTGGCTTGGACGGTGCGTTGCGCCGCGCTTGCCTTGGGCTGTGCCGCGCACCCAACCAGACGGACGAAAATGGCAAACGCTTTCGAGCGAGCCTCTTCTTGTTTTACGACGAACTGAGGAAGATGCGGGAAGAAGGGGCTAGGTCGGCGACTTTTCATCAACCGCAGCCTCAAGCTTCGAGCTCCACCAGCTGCTTAGTCGTCTTCCGCTGCTGGCAAGACGAGCGTATTGCATGGAAAGCAGATGAGTATTAGAACTTCTCCTGTCCCCCGTCAACGACGACGACGACGACGACGACGACGACCATGACGACAAGACAGCAAGGACGCCGTCAGTGGCCGTATGTCGTCAAGGTTCCTGCTGTTCTCTTACCCTGCCTTCTCGCCCGTCTGCACAGCCAGCCAGTCAGCCAGCTTGTCGTCTTGTCTGGTCCGGTTCGGTCACCTTGATTCGAGTGTGGCGCTGTTTTAGAAAGCTCCGGCGATGGGACAAGCAAATGTGAGTCGCGATAGTTTTTCGGCTTGCCGCGTGCACGCCGTCAACGTCATCCACACCTACTGTACCTGGCTCGATTTTGCGATAAGCGATGGGTCAGCAGCACCGACGCAGCTGCCTTGGCACTGTGTACGAACGTTACGAGGGCGGCAGGGCGAGGCAGAACTGGGCGGTCAGCTTGATTGGTCGGCAAGGCATGGGGGCATGGGGCCATGCGGCTCCTCGACCCCTGAAACACGCAAGACCCCTCGGTAAGCCGGTTGGTGGCGCAGGCGTTGGATGAAATGAATGATTTGAGTGTGAGTGAGTCGGCGAGAACCAGATGGCTGGTCAACCAGCATTTGGCCATTGTGAGCTTGACGTTGCGGCAGGGAAAGCGCTGCACCTTCAGGTACGCATGGTGCCGTTGTGCCCCGTTTTCTAGAATCTCGCCTTCACGTCGCGCTACCGAGGTGCCTGCTTGCCCAGGCGGCGACGACCGGGAATGCCAGACTGCTGCTCACAGCACGTTGACATGATCAGTCAGGCCAGCGGCGGATAATCGCTTATGGCCGTCGAGGAACAGTGAATGATGGGCGGCGGGTTCCCTCCTGCGTCGAGTTGCCTCCTTTCTTGCACAGACAACCAGCGTGGCTGGTTATCGGCTGAAAATAACAGACGTGGCGCGTAAGGCTGCGATAGCGACAGCAAAGATTAAAAAGTACCATGGTGATCAGACATGGCAATCGACAAACAGCCTCCGTCCTGTCATCGGGAGTCATCAGGCTGTGACACTGGGCTGCCAGCATGTCCGTCGGGCACTCCCGCTCGTAGCCTACGCATGTAATGTAGAGGGAGGTGCATCAGACACATTCTAACACTGACCACATGGTCCATTTCTGACTCTGGCTTTTGGCCTTGAATAGTTCTCACTGCTGATGGTTTCGTAGCAGCGAACGCTACTGGTGCGCTGACTCACAGCGACATCGACCCCGCAACTGGTCGCGTCGTTTGCTTTACTTTTCATTGTTTTGGTTTTGCTTCGCGTGGAAGTTTGAGTTGTTTTGCTCCCCTCCCTCCCCTTGTGTACTTCTCAGCCCATCCTTGATGCATACGGCCGCGCTTGTTGCCTGTGATCCCGTCTCTTTTCACAATAACATTGTTTTTTTTTTGTTTTTTTTTGTCGCACGCAAATTCCGACGACTGCCGGGCGTGCTTCCCCGTTCAGTTGGTCCCAGGCGCCCCGTCCGACTTCCCGGACTTTCTTGAACGTTGTTGAGCGCAAGAGCTCGGAACCGAGACAAAAGCAGCGCGCATTGGTTGGCAAGCAGCACGTGAGAACGCGAGAAGAGCGGAAGAGCGCTGCCGAGCGTTCCGTTCCTGCAGTTGACGATGACTCGAACTGAGCTGACGGAGTGACAGCCTGTGTTAAATCAGCGGCGTCGCGCCAGTCTCGTTGGCTGGCGGGTTCAACGGCACCCGCTCGATCTATGGTAAACGCTAGCTAGCCCCCGGCCGTTGCTCGCTGCCTAGGCCATCATATCATTTTTCGTTAAAGCAGCGGCTGCACGAACAAACGCGGTGCTGCGTGGGTGGTGGCGATGTCGCCGAGCGCGGGCGAAAGACGCGACCTGGAGTAGTACCTGATCAGCAGAGCGCACGTCGCAGAGACAAAAACGCCGTCAGATAGGCAGGGCTCACGCAGATGAAAATTTCCGGCGCCGCCAATGCCATGGCTCACATTCCTCAACGTCTCCACGTGGATCTTACTGGGCTGCTTCTGTGGCGTCGTCGCATCCGTGGTGGTGGTGCCAGCGGATGGATCAACCCGGCGCATCTGGATGTCAGTCGTTGATGACGTTGAACGCAGCCTGACAAGGGGAATTGGATCATCGTCGGCGGCCGTCATTGATGCTGCTGAACGCAGCCTGACGAGAGGAATTGTATCATCGTTGGCGTCCGAGAGGCGACGGGCAGGTGGAAAAGTCGGGGCGATCCGGGAAAAAAAGATGGAGTGGCGGTATTTGCTTGACGACATTATGGAGTGAGGCGATCAAAATTCCAATGCAGGATGCGGTGCGCTGGTTCGAGCGGTGGATTTGAGACGAAACCAACTCGGGGTTATAAGGATCGACTATTTGCTTCGAGCTGTGCAGAGGGCGACGCAATCCTCCTGTCGGTTGGAGGGTACGCAGGGCGTATGAGGAGGGAATATGCAGGGACCGGAACAATTGATACGGCTGGACGGTCATATTTCAGTACGCGCGCGGGATGGTAATTAGACGCTCAAAGTATGCGCGCTCGCGCCCTCAACGGCCACGTCTGTCTCGTTCCTCGGTACAGTCGACAGACGATCTTATGACCGCCAAACACCTTCTGATCTCTGTACTTGTGTCTAAGTTGCACCTGGAAATGCGACTGGAGAGCGCGAGGTATGCCCTCCAACCACGCGTATCTGGGGAGGACGCAGATCACAGATCACAGATCACCCAACGCCGAGTCCGACGCGCAGTCGCAGTCGCAGTCGCAGCCGCAGTGATTCCTGCGTTATCAGCGGTGTGCCTGGCAAGGATGACCGGTTGTTCTCCTGTCTGTTCGTTGGCTGACTCGGCAGACGACACCAACCGCTCCTTTATCAAGCAAGAAGCGCCGAACGCCAACAAACCGAAATGCAGCGGTGAGACGGCCGGTCGCGCTGACCAAAAATCCAATCCTCTCGCTCACTTCGCTGCCGCTGCTTCCCTCCGCCGTCTGCTGTCCGCCTTCCGTCACCGCGTTGTCCAGAGTCACGGCATGCCGCGCGCATCCCATCCAGCTGAGGGCAACCCCACTATCTCTCCACATCAATGGCTGCGACGTGGTCGATGATGGCATGGACCCCTGCCATCTGTCGGTGTATCTCTCTCTTTCGCTGCCCGTCTGTGCTACGCCTGGACCTCTGAGCCAACAACTTGTTGACACGCTCACGCGCTGCGACCACCACCTTTCGCATCGAGTGACCGGTACCATCGTGGTGCGAGCTGTACGAGCGACCATCTCAGCCCTGCAAGACATGTCAGATATCTTGCCTGCCTGCCCTGCCAGTTCGTGTTGCCGTGTCGTGCTGTTGCCGAAGCATAGGGGAGCCGAGCAAGCGAGGCCTTGTCGAGCAAGAGTCGGCAGATGTGCGACTGGCCCTCGTGTTGGTACTTTGATCAAGTCACCATGGTGTCTCGACGCTCCTTGTCCACCTGGGAAAAGGACTAGGAGCATTTGCTCCATTTTGGTGCATTTGTCTACCCTAAATGCTAAAGCCTTTCGAAAGATTGAAGCGGGCGTGTCCCCCCCCCCCGACCAGGTTGAATTGAGGAAGGAAAGCAACGAAAAGGGGAATGCCGGCATCCGAAGCAGAGGAGAGCCAGCCCAGAGGCCGGGTCCCACGCACGCCTCATCCAATCACTCCCGAAACTCCACGCAGACTTCTTGAAGCAAAACAGGGTTTGAACCTCCATCGCCCTTTTTGCAAGTTTTTGACGCCCCAAAGCCGAAACTCCGTCCACAGGGGGGCGGTTTTTTGAAGCAATAGAAAGCTGTCTCCCACGTCGCCGTGCATACGTCGAAGTCTCCTCAGATGTGGATGCAAGAGAGAGTTGTACCCGGAATTCCGACTGCACAGGGTCAGCGAAAAAATCCACTTCAGCCAAGTTGGTAACCCATGCTCCGGGCCATGGTACGGAAACCCGCCGGAATGGTCCATCCGTGGCGGTGACAGGCCCTGATGTACGCCTCCACCGCCTCGCCAACGCCATACTCGCCTCTTCCTCCTCTGCGATCCAGACGCGCAGGCACAGGGTCATCCGATGACATAGCGAGGCGCACCTGCAAGAGGACGGCCTCAATGGTCGTGCCAGCGTTCCAGCCGTCGTTGGTCAGAAGTTCCATGCAAAGCGCGCCGCCGGCAGTGACGTGGCCGCCTCCGCCGTTGAGAAAAGGCAGGAAGCGTGGGCGGATGACGCGGATGAAGGGCGGAGCCATGGGGTACTCTTTGCCGAAACGAACCTCGAGCACGATGCTCTTGACGCCGTGAGTCTTCATGTCCTTGGCGAGTGGGATGTCTGGCTCGAAGCTGTGAAGCTCGACGATCCACTGGTAGAGGTTGCCCGTTTCCACCATGATTTCCGGGTCAATGTACCAGCCGAGCTCGTGGAGCGGTTTCTTCGCTTGTTCCTTGAGAGTGTCATTGTAGTCCCTTTGAAGGCACTTGGTGGCCATTGCAGAGGCGGCCTCGCCCGTCGGAGGTGCCATCGTGGGAAGCTTGCTTCGGTCAAGTGTTCCAGGTACAAAGTCGGTCATTGGGGACTGAAATTTTGATTTGGAAATCTGAATCGTTTCTTCCTCAGGCTCGAGAAGGGTCCGGTCTTCGTCGTCGGTTTCCACACTAGACGCGCTGTCGTCGATGGAGACGGGATCACTGGCGGAGCCCGAAGCCTTGAACCTCTTGTTTCCCCTCGAAACAGCGTGGTTTGCGTTGCGCAACGTCTTTGAGGCTGGAATTACAAGCAGTTTGTTGTTTGATCCTACTGGCGTCACGTTTGGGTCCTGCGGAGTCACAAACGTCGGGATCGGCACTTCTGGCTTCTGGGCCATGTTGTCGTTTTGCATACTCTGGACAAAGAGGTAACGAGTCTGGGTCCAGTCGAGATGTTGAACAACGTAATAGGGGTTCGAGGCGATGAACTGGCTTGGCGCATTGACGATTTCACTCAGCGAAAGAATGATATTAGGCCTGGTTTTGCTGAGAGGCCAAAGTGCGGTACCCATTGACCTGCTAGAATAGCCCATGCTTGTGGCAGCTTGTCGTGCAAAATAAATGCCATTTCCGAACGCCCTCCCGTTGACTATCCGGGAGAAGTTCAGGCCGTCACGGATAATGGAATGCCAATTTTGAAGGAGGCTGCCGTGCCACGCAAAAAGTGTCGGAATATTGGCGTTGATTTTCTGAACGGATTGCACAAATCGTCTTTCCTTGTCCTGTCACATGATCGGTCAGCCTTTCTATCTGAACTTGAAGAAATTTGGATGTGATTGTGAAAGGTCCGAGAGTGTGTACAAATTGTCTGGCTGACTGCCTTGGGGTTATGGCCACAAACTGGCAAGCCGTTATGTCGACAGCGCCTTCCCGGAACTGCGTAACAAAGTTCCCCCGAAAGAGTGAAGAACAACGCAAAGAAAGGAATCTGGCTTACCGGTGCTCCCATGGCAAACTTGAACTGCATCCATCCATCCATGCCATGGACGGCTTCTTGTCGTCCAGTGTCAATAGCGGCACCGGCGTCACTTGGAAGGTCTATCTGCATGATGCAAGCTCTGTTTGAAGCAATGATCCAGCGGAGAAGACCCAGCGCCGGTGTCGGAATACGATGAGACAAGGAATGGAGGTCCGATCCAGACTGCTTGATGGACTCCCTCATTTCGGCAACAGTTGGCAGCAATTCCAGGAGTAGCAAAACGACGTCTCGCATTTCACTGTCTTCCAAAGCGTCGCACTCAGTGGTATAAAGCCACGCGGCAGCATCGTGAGGCCCAGCCGGCAGTGAGACTCGAAGTGATAGCTCTGGCTTCATAGCAGATTGGGAGGCCGTTAGTGGCATGACAAGTGGGCTGGCGATTTGAATTCTGGGATATGTGGAGACGTCTTCGATCTTGGCATGCAGAATTCCCGCCTTGGATTTGATCTTGAATGCGATCCAGTCACCCTTCTTGATACCCAATGCATTTTTCGATGAAGCGGTTGGGAAAGTCATGTCTAAATGATCCAAGTTCACCTGTACAGACATGCTCTCGATTTGGGCAGGAAAGTTTCGTGGCTTTTCGCTGTCCGCCATCTGGAGCACTCCGTTCTCGCCGCGCGAAAGATTGCAGACTTGGCCGTGTTGGAGCACCTCAACAGGTGGTATTCTCAGCCCAAGCCCCTTTGGTAGATGAGCCGAATCAAGAGAAGTCATCTTGGCGCTACAATAGCATAGGGTGACGAGCAGGTCAACGACTCTCGGTTGGGTCATGATTTCGTGTTCGATGCAAGGTCCGAGACCCATTTGCATGTACTGGAAGAGGCACAGAGGGATGTCACAGACGTAGGGCTTGAGTGCCTCGAGCCCTTCCGGCATCCTCCTGTGACAATTAAGACAGTAGTCGGGCGAGCGCACGAATTTGCGAGCGGCAAACTGCATGGCAACAAGAGGGAAGGATAAAACCGATTTCGGATCATGGTCTTTGACATGATCAGCCGTGATCAATTCGGGAAACGCACTGTTGGGCGCAACTTCACGTCGATATTTGACATCCATGGGAAGAGGTTTGTCCTTGTAGAGCCCTGCACCCTGATGGTCGTGATAGAAGAGAGTAGCGCCATCCCAAGAAGCACCCACAAGCCTGCACTTGAAAAGTGTTAGAAAAGTGTTGTTCAGAAGATGGCGCATGGATTCGGAGATGAAATGCTTCCGAAAGGTGGCGCAGGTTTGGTCGGTTTGGTTCTTAGCAGATGTCGACGAAAAAGCATTGCACATGTCCTTTATGGAGGGCTTATAAGAAGATCCAACGCCGGTGTGGAATTCAACTCTTTCTTTGGATGGGACGTCTATTGGTTTTGCGCCCTCCATGGCCTTGTAGCCCTGCGGATACTTGATGAGCAGAATGAAGAACTCCCTAGGGGAAATTCCCCATGCTTGCATTGCCTCTTCAGAGATACCCAGGCGCTTGACTTGACAAGAGATTGAAAGGTATGCTTGACCACCACGAAGGAGGGAGGGAGAGGCAGCGACTTTAAATCCAGCTTGTTTGACAAGTCGAAGGTCCTGGCGGATCCTGTTCCGGTCGTCGAGCGAGAGCGAGCCGTTGGACGAGACTAAAGGATTAAAGCGTTGCAAAGGGTTGTCTTTATCGTCGTAATCGGTAAAAATTGGATCTTCGCCAAAGGCGCCGTCATCCTCATCGTCAGTAATCTCACTGTCCTCGGCATCTGCGATTGATTCGTCGTCGTCACTGTAGAAAAAAGTAGAGAGGAAGTCGAGAATATCTCGAATAGCCTGACCCGACTGCTCGCTGGCGCGTGTCAAAAGGCTCGCTAACTCGGAAGGCGCGGCATCGTCGACGAGAAGAAGGTAGTTGTGCTTTGATGGATACTTGGAGACATCGGATACGATGGCGGTGACGCAAAAACTTGCGCCAGAGGGCAAAGAGAACGTAAAGACAATGAAGCCGTCATCTTCACCACGTCGGACGGCAGATACACCCTGAGGTTTATTGTTGGAGTTGATGACAGCGCGGAGATCGTCGTTGTAAGCCTGCCTAGGCATGGTGAGAGGGGAGTGTGGACCGACCAGAGGGTTGAAGGATGGAGCTTTGTTGGTTTTGGGAGGATGCAGAGAATTGGTGGGCACAGAGTAGATGCTCAACGAGGAGTCATCAAGTCTTTGGGGCGTGGAACTTCAACGTGGAAACGGGGACTGGAAAGAGCAGGAAGGGACGTCGCAGTGCAGGAGCGAGAAACGACGGCATCTTGAGACAGTCCCGGCGCCTGTGTTTGATTCAAAATATACAAGGAATGATGGATGGCCGACTCTACAAGCCCAAAGTCAGAACCACACGTCGATTTCATGTACCCAGTCTCGAGTGGTTGAGGTGATTTCCAAGTCCAAGTTGACGGTGCCTGTACCGTCTGTGGGCGAGATGGACTAGCGTCCGCCCTCCGCTCCGCTCCGCCCCGCCCGGGGGGGTTCTGAGGCCTACGCCCCGCCCCGCGGCTCTGAGGCCCACGCCCACGCCTACGCCCGCGCTCACGCCCACGCCCACGCCCACGCCCACGCACATGCTCACGCTCACGCTCACGCACACGCTCAGGCTACCCTGCTTCTGACGGACAGACCCTCACTCAGGCCATCACCAAGCCATCAATCACCAGCCACAGCCCTGTCGCCATGGCCATATCCGACGCTGCTCTCATCGTCGAGCCCAAGTCTTCCCACGTCTCCGATCCGTCTCTGCTGCCCTTCATCCAACCTCATTTTGACTCTGCCGACCACCTCAATGCCGTTCTTCCCTCGCTGTCCACCTCCAGGTCTCGCAATGCCTCGGACGTCCCTCTATCAGAACTCTCGGTGCAAACCCAGACCTTACTGTCGCAACTGAATGCGCAGACTACGCGCTTATCGGCAATGCTCACCCAGATGACCGACGACATTCTGCGGAGCGGAGCCAGGCTTGCCTACGAGGTCGAAGTCCTCAGAGGGGAGACTGCTGGCCTGTCTGAGGCCCTAACAGATGGCTTGAGGGACGACGTCGAAAAGTTCGTTCCTGGAGGCGTCAAGATCGAGGCACCTTCGAGCACGTTGCCTTCGAGCGACAAGCCCGACGAGTCTGCAGCAAGACCCAGCACTGCTGGCGCAGACCAGCCAGGCTCTCAAAACAATATGGAACCCGAATACCTTAATCAATTGCGCACCTTGACACTCGTACGTTCGCGCTTGGAGAGCGTCATCAAAGTGTTTGGTGAGGCGATGCAGTGGACGCTTGCGCCCTCCGAAGTGTCCTTTGCCTCCTCCCTGGTGTCAGTGTCGGCACCTGAGCATGGACCGGAAAGCCAAAGTCGCGAGGAGAAAGGACGGGAATTTGCCGAAAGACTGCGGAATGAGATCGCGGAGCTTATCACCGGCACGGACGAGGGCTTGGAGGCCGCTCAAACACGCATACAGGCACTCCGTGAGCTTTCACAGGTCTGGAAGGACACTGCGGAAGAAAAGGCGCGCACGAGATTCGTAGACGGCTTGGTGAAGCTTGCAGAGGATCGGCACCGGCAGCACAAAAACACCCGAAATCCACCGCAGAGGAAACCAGAGGCCCCAAAAGCAGAAGAGAGGATACGGGCGCCAGAGAAGAATGGTGGTGGTTTCTTGGAAAATCTGCAGAGAATGCGTGACAATATCTATCATGGATGAGCGCTCCAGCGGGATTACCGGATTGAATCGAGGTTGCTCCAAGGCAAACAAACACCCTAACGCAGGTTTTGGTCACAGGCTTGGAATCCTCGCAAGGTTGGAGGCTTGCTACGCAGGCCTGACGCGCTGCATCCTGATTTGAGTTCCTTTGACAAAACCAGGCTGCCGTGCCTGGTCTTGTGGTCGTGTACGCCTGTTGCCCGCAAATGACGCTTCATGGGCTCACGGCTGCCATATCGAATACTCGGGCGAATCGATACAGTTAGAGGAGGAATGACAAAGGATCGGACCAGCGTCATGTGCTGTGGCAGATGTAGAGGTGCTGTTGGATGGGCGATGGGCATCACATGCCTCGGCCCGCTGAAAGGTGCGCGTGTTGCAGACGGGAAGACAAGGCGCTTTGGAGACGAGACAGAATTAAACAAGGTGAAGGCCACGACGGGAATTTTGCTGCTTTAAAGAGCTCATGTGCCAAAAAAACCAGCAACATGTAGACCGCATGCGGACCACGGTACGTACCTGTACCTGATGACGGCCCTGCATCGCTCCTCGGCTGGCCCCTAGTCACTGCGGCTCGGCCACGGTGGGCTTGACGGTCGCGATAGGCGAAGCTAGTGCAGGGATGCCGAGCCCGTGCGGCACTCTCTCACCTCACTCACCTCATCCATCACGCATCCACTTCCGCATCCACTTCCACATCCACTTCCACATCCGCATCCGACATCCTGATCTCCACCGGCCAAAGGCTCTCCTTTCCGCGTGTTCCTCCCCAAGTCACGCTGTGCTCCTCCTTACCATGTCTTCTGTTCTTGCGGCAATCTAAATCATTTCCCCCACCTGTCGCCTTCCTGCTCTTCATCCAAGCGCCCCGCTCCAGCTCGCTGCTTAGAGGCTCGCTCTCCACCTTCGCCGTCCTCGTCCTCACGCCGCCCACCATGCTCGACCCCTTCCCGTTCGAGGCCCCCAAAGTTCTTCAGCGTGCTGTTGAGCCTCTGGCCGACCGCCTTGGCCTCCCAACACTTCCGATCCATATTCACGAAGTGCTGTTCGCTGCGCTGCTGTATCACGTCACCTGTACCTTTGTCTCGCCGTGGCTATCCGCCCGCTTCTTCCCCAATATATATCCCAAATTTAACCGGCGAACACGCATAAATTGGGACGTCCATGTTGTATCATTGCTGCAAAGCACCCTGATCAATGTGGTGGCGCTGTGGATCCACTGGGTGGATGACGAACGCTCCGAGATGAACTGGAGGGGGCGGATATGGGGTTACACTGGAGGCTGTGGACTTGTTCAGGCACTGGCCTGCGGATACTTTGTCTGGGACCTGTGGATAAGCCTGCGTTATGTTAAAGAGTTTGGACTCGGATTGCTGGCACACGCAGTCAGTGCATTGACAGTTTTCAGCTTTGGCTTCGTAAGTGCTCCAGTTCCCAGCGACAGTGCATGTGGGCCAACTGCTAACAGCCATCAGCGCCCATTTGTCAACTACTATGCTACGACATTCATACTCTACGAGCTTTCAAGTCCCTTTCTCAACATCCACTGGTTTTGCGACAAGCTTAACCTGACTGGCTCCAAGCTCCAACTTTACAACGGCTTCTTCCTCATCGGGACCTTCTTCGCCGCTCGCCTCTGCTGGGGCACCTACTCCTCATTACATGTCTTCTACGACGTCTACCGCGCCCTCACGCAGCCAGGTGCCTCCGCTGACACATCTACGAGCCAAATAATGCGCTTCTCAGCGGACGAGCAGACGGTGCCTCTGTGGCTCGCGGGGACGTATCTGGTCTCCAACCTGACGCTTAACTCGCTCAACTTCTACTGGTTCGGCAAGATGATCGAGACGGTGCGCAAGCGCTTCGATCCGCCGCTCGGCACTAAGCGTCCGATCAGGAAGGTCAAGACGGAGGAAGAAAAGGTGCTTGTCGAAGGCATCGAGCTTGACACGGACGAGGAAGTTGAGACGACCAATGGTTCGACGACTGCTGTTAATACTGAACCCATCGTCGCCAGGGGCTTGTACGATGATGGAAGACGCACCGTCGAGGTTTCGCAGACTGAAGTCAGGAGGCGCGGATGAGGAGTGGACGATGTGCGGGTTGGTTGGGTAATTCAACTTCGAGGGTACAGTACAGTCTTCTAACGACGTGTAGGACTTCAAGCCGGCTGGACGTACAAGCGCTCATGTCTCGGTCCATCGCGACAGCCATCGTTTCTGCGTCGATTACTAACAGCCTGTGGCAACTTTTTGACTTGCGAGCGAGAGTTTCTCTTTCGCGGACGGGTGCTGGCTTTGTACTCTGGGATAGATGTGGGTGCGCGCTTAGCTTGGTCTGGCCTGGTCTGGATTTGGCTTACGGAACGTCATGTGTTCATAATTTTTTTCCTATTTTGCTGCTCCGTTTAGCTTGTTTCTGCGGGAGCCAAGGATGCGATGTTACGCTTTGTCTACTTCATACCAGTGCGCTCCCATATACGTTGGGTGTGAGAGCAAGAGTGGATGGATATACGAGTTACTGCGGGCTTTGCAGTCTGGGGTTGTTGTTTGGGCTGTGTTGGTAGATATGGTGGAGCTTACTTGCTTTGGTTGAGTTTTGACGGCGACGACGACGAATCAACGGCTCAAGGGCCGTCCTTACTTTTAGCTCTGCGCCCTTCGCAACAACATCAGCTTTCGACATCAAACAGCTACAACCCGTCCGCACCACGCCTACTCCCAACACCTCACGACCACATCCCACATCGCATCCCACATGCCCTGCACTGTTCACTCATTCCATACCCCCGCATGTTAATCTTCTCCCATGCGGCTGCTCCTCTGCGGTCCCTGGTCCAGCTTGCTCCCTGCCACGCAACAAAGCTAGTCCAGCCACTGGCTCTGGCTAGCCCCTAGCGGCTCGTCCCGTCCCTCCCGCCTCTACCGGGCGGGCACCGTTGTGCAACAGATAATGCAATCTCGTTGTGCCGTGCCGTGCCGTGCCTTGCATAAAGACACGAGATGGGCAAGGGCGCCGTGCCTGCCTTGCACTGACGGTGCGTGCTGGTGGGGTTGAGATGGTGGATTGAGGAGTGAATGAATCGCGGAATATCTTCGTACGGGATCTGTCTGGGAAATCACGGCAAAAAGAAAAAGACCCGACATGTTTGTGATGATGTGGGAATTTGACATTGAAAAGAGACAGGGAACAACTAAAGGCTAGGTATCCATCCATCCATCCATCCAGTATGTCGGCCATTCATCCAAGAACCGTATCTAAACCAAGAAAACAAAAGCCCGTCAACCACAGGCAGCCCCATGTGAATCCCCAGAGTCTGGCTGATCTCATCAGATAGAGCTGGGGTAGAAGAGAGAAAGGGAATTCCTAGCTGCCGCGAAATGGTCGAGGCAGAAAGCATCCATAGAGCCAAAGCTACTGGCCACGATGCATCAAACACGTCACAGCAAAAAAAAAAAAATACGCGCCTATTTCGGCACCTGCACCCAGCCCGGTCCCGGCGTAGCAACAGGCCAACGGACATACGCGCCACCCATCGTATTGACCGGCTTCCCCAGAGCCTCATACCTTCTAATAATCCTGCCAACCTCGAGCAAGCCCAAACGTTGAATGACCTCAAACCCACCGATTCTGCCCTCGCCCTTCTTCCTGACCTCATCCCACTTGAGCGGCTGGCCATAGCGCGCGACGTAGGCCGCCTCGTCGTCGAGGCGCAGCAGCGTCATGAAGAGCGCGCCGACGACGATGAGCTCTTCCGGGAACTTGACCTCGTACCCGCGGTTGCGGAACGTGATGTCGAAGTAGACGGAAAGGGAGAGGAAGGAGGGGTGGCCCTGCACTCCAGGGATGGGCATGGGCGAGTCGTTGTAGACGGGCTGGGCGACCAGCCGTTGGTTGGAAACGTGCGAGAGGGAGAATTCAGCTGGGTGCGAAAGGTATCGCGACCATATGTGGTGCAAGCTGAGGAAGTGGGTTTTGCTAAATGGCTTGAGCTTGGGAAGATCTTGATGTTGGCGGAGGCGAGTTGGTCGGGGAAGTGGAGTTGGTTCTCCTGGGAATAAAGTAGGCGCAGGCGCGGCATGGGTAGTCGGCGGCGGCACGGCTAGGGCGGGTTGCTTTTCTGGGGGCTCTGGCTTGGACTCTTGCTGGGAGGGTGCAATGCGGGACCAGATACGTCCAAATAGACCGCCGTCTTGCTGCTGAGCTGCTGGCTGGCGTTCGGGCTGGCTAATTGGAGACGATGCCTTGTGCAACTGTCCCTGTCCCTGCAAAATCTCGCTACTCTGATCATCAAAGAGACAAGGATAAGAGCGTTCCATGCTCAAAGACATCATGTGGGAATGCTCGTGCCTAATCGAGGGTTGGAAGTACTCGTCCCCATCAACGTCCATCCTATCATCTTGAGTGGTGTCGAAACTTCTGAGCGTGTCATCCCCGTTGGGACGAACGGGGCCAGGTGTGAGTTTTGGTACAGGGCCGGCGAAGAGGTTGTTTCGTGGGCGACTGGGACTCGCTGACCTTGACTGGGCAGACAAACGGTGCTCCGAATGCTTCGACTGTTGGCTCTGCTCGACAGGCTGGAGGCTGGGTTCTGAATGATCCTTTGGGCGTCTTGGAGCACTGTGTGTCAATGCATGCCTTTGCGTGTCTCTTTCAATTTGCCTTTCGACCTGCCCGTCCTCCTCATCGAAGCGTTGACTCATTCTACGATTCTCAAAGGCACCACTGCTACGGCGACGAATTGAAAGCTCTTTACGTAGCTGCTTGATGTCCGATGTCTCAGAAGACTCTTGATGAGGCTCCTCTATGGCAGATTCGTCCATAATCGAGCTTTCGACCGTCATTTCGTTCTTCTGATAGGGACTGCTGTTGACGGCAGAAGGCGAGGAAAACATGACTTGCTGCCTCAGCGGGCTGCTACGTAAGGGAGAATTGATTCCAACACCCATATTATAGGGTGCTTTGAAGACAGGAGCCTTTTGTGGAGTTGCCTGCGGAGTTTGATCCTGGGGCGTGTGGATCTGGTCCATGATTGCGGAAAGACCCACGTCCCTGCTTTTTTGTAGACTTCTTTGGGAATACTGGGGCTCGGAGCTTTCCCTCCAAAACAAGCCTGTGTCCTCGGAGTCATTCGTTTCCGAGCTGGGGTTGGTCTGGTTTGCGCCCTGTGTTTGGTAGCTGCGAGGAGCACTTGGATCTCTGTTTGAAGAACTCTGGGAGCGAGACGCCGAGAATGACGGGGCTTGGTCGCGTCTGGAAGACGAGCTGCGAACGGGAGACTGCGTAGTCCTACCACTCGATCTTTCTTGTCCATGGCTGCTGGTGTTCAGGTTACTGGAATTCGCGGATTGCTCAGCGGCTTGCTTTCTCCTGTCTCGTCTTTGCAATCGGGCAGCAGCGCGAGTATCAGAAGCCCTGCTAGCCTCTTCTTCCCATATGTCATCTCCAAGACCCCTGGTGGATTCTTGACTCTGTGAGATATCATCCGAATCACTAGAGGCATCTGAGCTGATGATGACGACTTTTTCAGGGCTGGCTTCTGCGATCTTGCGTGAAATAGCATCGCGTCGCCTTTGCCAGTAGGCATCGAAACCTTCGCCTGGCTTTTGCGATAAAGAGGTGTCCACATTTGATGGAAGCTCTGATGAGCCTTGCTGCCCTTGTTGCTGATCATCTTCTATGGGTTCTGGATTGTGTACTCCGTCGCTTGGCTCCGAATGCTGGCTATTTTGGCTCCGGGCCGGACTGATGAGCTGCGTAGGTTGCTCTGGTGGGTCAAGGATAGAATGATCCGTAACAAGCTGCGATACTGGCGGAGGCGGGGATTGAAGTGAGTACGGTTGGCTTTCCTCAGGGGTTGGAAGACGGTGGTAGGAAGAAGAATCTTGTACAGAGCTCATACTCGGTGTATCAAAAACACTTCCATCCGATGCCTCTGCGTCAATTCTGGGAGATTGACGGGGGGGTAGAGCCTTTGTAGGTCTTTCCTGTTCCAATGACCCAGTAGACTGTTTCAGTTGGTTGCCAAAGTGGAAATCAATGTCTTCCCTTGGACTGGCTTCAAATATTGGAGACTGGTGATTGGACTCGGCAATAGATGATTCCATCGAGCCTCGCCGTCCTGAGGTCTCCTCCACATTGCCACCCAAAACGCCTTGAAGAGCTTTTCCAGCGCTGACCACGTTCAAAAGCTTTGGAGTGTCAGCTGTCTTCGGAGAGAAACGGGCCTGTTCAAGTGCTGGCGGCGCAGAAGGCGACTTGAGTTTCTGGCTGCCGGAGGGTGTACGTACTGGGAACCGAACGGGTGGAGATGATGGCATATACGATACTGATGCGACTGAATCATTGACGTCGGGAATTGGAGAGGAGATCACATTGCGGCCGGTAACAAGGGGGCGGCGGTGTCTTGGAATCGGGTCCGTCCTGAGGACTGGAGGCCTCGCACGCTGTTTTGGTTTGGGATCCAGAATTTCTGGCTGCTTTGGCTCGCGGGCGACCTGCATGCTGGGAAGTGAGTCGAGAGAAACCATGCTGAACTCTTCGCTGTGGAGCATGGTGGTATCGCCAATCTCATCCGGCCTGATAGCGCCGAGTTCATCATCCGATTGATCGGATGACTCGCCTTCGTTATCGTTTTGACGGGAAATCATGGATTGCCACATCTGAGAATCGTTATCGCGAGGTTGTGACGATGCTGCCCGAGGGGTTGCTTCATGATCATCTAAATCTTCAGACCCGGCATCGGCCAGGGCGCCAAAGACATCGCTGTTCCGCGTCGGCCTCCGGTCTCCCACAGACTTGCGGGTTGGGCGCATCGACTGCGGGACGTCCTCTTCATCCTCTGGCTGCTGCTGTGAGACAGGGTATCTCGGGCCATACATTGCCTCGGCACGAAGAGGCTCTGGGGCCTTACTATCGCCGCGCTCAGATTTGCGAGTTTGAGACCGAGGGCGGGGCTTGTAAGACGGATCCTCCGCAGATGACTCTTGAGAATCCTCGGGACTCCTGACAATAGACCTTCTGGTACGGCGGGCAGGTGTGCGAGCACGAGGCTTGGGGGAATCTTTTGAGACATGAGATTTCCGAGGCCTGCCCCTCTTTTTGGTGGGAGACAGCCCTCCAGTTGCGCCCTCAACTCCAGCTTCTGCCTGAAAATCAAGAGCCGGAATGGTGTCGGATTTCCTTGGTCTCGCTCGTCGCTTGACTGGAGATGAACCGTCGTTGGGCGGAATCGACTTTGTCCGGACATTTGCCACTGAAGTTACGTCTGACTTGTGGGGTCTGCCTCTTCTTTTGACTGGAGAAGAACCCTCGACATCGTTCCACGGAACCGAGATTGTCTTTGAATTAATGCGAGTGGATCGCTTGGTAGTTGGAGAACTCATTGAATTATCGTCTTGCGAATCCCCAGGTTCAGCTTCGACAGTCACCTTAATCCGCCAAGGGGAACCGTCCTTGCCCTTTGGCGTGGTCATCGTAATGCTCTTTGAGGGAGACAGCTTTGACGACAGAGCAAACGGATCTGACCTTGGGACATTTGGAGACCGAGATGCCAGAGGCTTCGCATCCCTTCTGGGAAGCCCAAAAGCGGGATCACGTTTCGTGGGCGAGCTTGTCACCAGACACAAAGGGTCTGGCGACGAAGACAAAGACATGGCCGCTTGATCGAAAAAATCTCCAAAAATCTTCTACTTGCTTGTTAGATGTGGGTCGTGCAAACTTGACCGAACCAGATGGTATTCTCATGGCATGTTGATGGAGGAGATGAAAAAACGGGCTTTGACGAAGTGAGATGCGGCAGAAGACGGATACGAAATGCAGTCTTACCCAACGCGACAACAGTGTTCAACCAGGCTCTCAAGAGTCTGTCTCGACGATGCTTGCAAATGGTCAAGTTTTTGGTCGCCGTACTGGCGATGATAGCGATGGTGGTCCAGACAAGAGAAGCTGGTGGAGTTGGTTCGCCGGGCGGTAACTGGGTCTCCCGGACAATGTTTGTAAACACTCGGCATAACATCGGCCCTATTAGCCTTCCTTCCTTGACCACGACTTTGACTTCCTCGAACGCGCCGGCTCGCCATCATTTGGTTCTTTGAGTGAACTGCTGACTTTTAAGGCATCTCTCTTCGCTCTCAAATCTACTCTCATTCTGTCCGCTTCTTCCCCGTCATGTGGTAGCCATGGGTATCCCCGGAATCTACAAAGAGATTGGCGCGGGTACTCGGATAGCTCTCGCCAAACTCGCCGCCCAGAAATTCGAGCAGAGTGGTCGCCCACTGCGCATCGCTATAGATACCGCGATATGGCTGGTCCAGATTCAATCCGCGAAAGGTATGATCTCCTCGGAATTAGGCAAAGGTTGCGACTCACAGCCTGTAGGTGGAACCAATCCCGCCTTGCGAACATTCTACTACCGCCTGCTCCGGTTAATGTCCCTGTCGATCGACCCTCTCTTCGTTTTTGATGGGCCCAAGAAACCCAAGTTCAAACGCAACAAGCACACCAGTACCAACGTCGCCACGGTACCCGAGTTCCTTGCAAAACAATTGCTCAAGCAATTCGGATTCCCTTTTCATGAAGCGCCAGGCGAGGCAGAGGCAGAATGCGCACTGCTTCAGAGGCTGGGGATTGTGGACATGGTGCTGAGTGAGGATGTTGACACGCTCATGTTTGGAAGCAGAATGACGATTCGCAATTTCTCGGCAGAGGCTAAAGCAAAGACCGCTACACATGTCAACTTGCATGATTCAGAGAGAACAAAGGCTGGACCCTCTGGCTTGGATCGCGAAGGCATGATTCTGGTGGCTATGATGAGTGGCGGTGACTATGCTCCAGAGGGTATCAGAGATTGCGGTCCGAAGGTCGCGTGCGAGGCCGCTCGAGCCGGTTACGGCAAGGGGCTTTGCGAAGCCATGGATGACAAGAGAAAACTCGAGGAGTGGAAGCTGGATCTTGCGGAAGAGCTCCGCACCAATAAGAGTAAATTCTTCAGAACAAAACACCCTGGTATCGAAATTCCGAACAGCTGGCCAAGATTGGACATTCTGAAACTCTACGTGTCTCCTGCGACATCATCATCAGCTGCTCTCGAGCGACTCCGACAGAATCTCTCATGGGACGGAGACATAGATATTGTCGGGTTGCGAAAGTTTACCTCAGAAGCCTTCAAATGGCAAGGCAAGACTGGGGCAAAACACTTCATCCGGAACATCGCGCAACCCATGCTTGTGCGTAAGCTTCGGCTGCGCGGGAAGATGGCTGCTGCCGAAATGGCCTCTCAAAAGACCACGCATCAGCTTGAGAAGGAAGAGGGCGAAATAGTGGTGAAAATACATGGCAGAAGAGCACATGTATCAACAGATCAGATGGAGGAACTTCGTGTTTCTGTTGTGCCTTTCAAGCTTGTGCCCATCGATTTGGATGCTGAAGAAGAGGACGAAGAGGATTCGGTCGCGGATCTGGAGGCTGAAGAAGTCATCGCGCCAGATGGAGAGGAAGGCACTGCAAAGCGCCCATCTCAATACAACCCCGAAGAGCCAGAAAGACACTGGGTTTTAAACATGCTCGCCGCATATGGTGTACCAATTAAGGTCGAAGACTGGCGAGAGGCCCAAAGGAAAAAGAATGCACCAAAGGAGCCAAACGCGAACAAGCCCAGAACGAAGACGGCCAAGAAGCAAGCCACCAACAACGGTATGCCGGAAGGTGCAATCGACCGCTATACAAGGATCAGCAAATCCACAGCCGGCCCATCACAAAAGGCGACGAGAGCAAAGTCGCCAAGCGTCGACAGATTGGACCTTTCTGGACCTGGAGACGAGCCTGCGCAGCGGAGCGGCTCGATTCGTCCTGCGAAAGAGACCACGAAGCCTGTCGAGCGCACTGCTTCCACGCCCCACTTTGTCAACCTATGCTCGTCGCCTCCAGTGCCAGAACCAAAAAATTCCCAGTCCTTTCCCACGTTGGACGAGCATTACTTGTCTCCGAACGTCACCAAACGAGCCAAGAGTCTTCGTCGAACACAAAGCGCCAACGACTCTGTTCCAGAAGGGCGTGAATTCCTGCCCGAGCTTAGAACTAAGAAGCCAGCGCCGTCAAATTCAAGAAGTCAGAGAAATGCGGCACCGCTCGTGGAGATGTCACCATCAAAGCATCAAGTGTCGATTGAGGAGTCAGTGCGACCTCAGAAGAAGCCTTCGGCCACGTTGCCCCCATTGGATGGAGTAGAGCAGATTGATCTTACAAGCTCGCCTGCCGTGCCTTGTCCTATGCTGAAGACGAACGTCGAACGCTCTACACAGCACATCTCATCCAGGGGTAGAGAAACGCTATCACCGACATCAGACAACCCCGTGTCCCACCGCACCGCAAAAGAGCCATCAACAGCCAAGTTCTCCACTACTCGGTCATCTTCACCGAAGTCTCCGGGCACCAGATCCAAGAAGTCAGCAACACGTCACGTTTTCCCACGCATGGCACAGTCGCCGCATATCGACCGCATGTTTGGTTCATCCAAGGTATCTAAGGAGATGCCCAAAAAGCGCGCCATCAAGCTGCGCGGGAGCCTCGACGGCACTTGGACGTACGTTGACCGCGATAAGGAGCACCTGAACTTGATCGGCTCCACCCAATGCTCGACTGGAGCCAGCGGTGCGCCAAAAGGCACAACGAAATCGGCTCAGCCACGACGCAAGGCATGGAGAGAAAGCGGCGTCGAGATGCTCGACTTGACTGACGTCTAAAACTTACGAGTAAGTCCTTCACGTACATAGATATGGGACAGTCACGGAGTCACCCATTCGGATATTTCTATACACTCCGCTGGCAGCACATTTAACGGTGCTGGAGTGTTTGAAGTAACTTTCTTCTCGTTATTCTTGGATCTGTATCTTTTTGACGAGTTTAGATAATCGGCTAAGACCTGTGCGGCACACATTCTCTTTTGGCTGGAATGATTTTATTCCAATATGATAGCCATGCTGCATGGCGACAGCTCTATCCGAAGCCTTTGTTTGGACTGGTGGGGCGAGCTCGATATGACGAGTCTTCACAAAACCAAATTTCCGAAGCAAAATCCCGCAAGCATTCCCACCAGGAAATTATCAAATGCAAGTTGCAGCGTGGCAATTGCGTACCCAAGCTCACGTTAGGGGAGACGTGTTTGGAACTCGCGCGCGTGTTGCAACTTCGAATGTAGCAAACTCCGGAGAGGTGCAAAAACCAACAACCATGATGACACGCCAGCCGCGGCCTGAATCGCCTTGAGATCTGTATTATTTTGCTCACAAACCTCTGGCGAGCAAGGCGAGGCCAAGATCAAAAGAATTGAGAAAGAAAACAAAAAAAAAAAAAGGGTTTGGGGTCTGCGAGGGTTAAGAGGCCACGGAGCTGGATAGGAGAGCAAAGCACCACGGGGAAGATGGCCACACACTGTTTCTGTAAGGCTAGAGAGCTCTTGCTTTGTCGGGTGCGCTGTCCGGTGCCAACCCAACACCCTTGGTCATACGAGTTACGGTCCCCGTCATGTGTAGGGACGTGGCCTGGGTACGCCAGACACTGATGTTGTGTTACGGATGGCTGTCGCCGAGAAACAACTGGTGTCCAAAATATGTGCTTCTGCAACAGGGGGGTTTGGGGG
>JAIFKG010000990.1:0-11791 GCA_020351975.1 Phyllosticta ampelicida | reverse complement strand
CGAGTATGGAGGCAAACCCAAGCCAAGGGGAAACTTACAGCAATCTCATAGAGGAGCTTGTGAGAGCACTCCTCAGGGGGCACCCATTCAACGACCTCGTGACCCGCCTTCTTGACTGCCTCGACCACGGCCTCAAGACCGCGACGCACGGGTGCCGTGGGGCGCACCAGGCCGTCGTCGCGTAGCACACCAAAGACCAGCTTGCCATCGCGGCGCACCGCCTCGGCCTGCTCCTCACGCCACGGAATCTCGTGCACAAGCGGATCCTCCCACCATGGCTCACCGTCGATAACAGCCTTGGTCAGCAGGCGGATGCTATCCACGCTGCCCGCTATGGGGCCAATGACAGACAAGATGGTGTTTTGGCCATCCATCGAGTTGGCCATACCCTCGTAGGGCAACCGGCCGTTGCTTGGCCTAAGCCCGTACAGACCATTGAATGCAGAGGGAATTCTCACGGAGCCGCCAATATCGGTTCCAAAGCCAGCTGGAGACCCCTTGAAGCCGATAAGTGCGCCCTCCCCACCCGAGCTGCCACCACAGCTAAGCAGCCGGTTGATCGGATTGCGTACCCAACCTGGTATGGGTTGTTAGACGGTTACACGGATGAAATGATGAGTCTTTACTCACCCACTATGTTGTTCACAGTTTCGCCGCACATGAGCGTTTGCGGCACTGCGGTCTTGCAGTACAGCACCGCCCCCAGGCGCCGCATCTCGCTCACGATGACCGACTCATGCGTCTTGTACAGCGGCGACGACGCGTCGCCTTCCCACGTTCCCAACCAGCCGACATATCCCATGGTAGTGTCGAGTCCCTTCATGTGGCATTGATCCTTGAGGGAGACGGGCAGTCCGTGGAGAGGCCCAATGGGCTTCTTGTGCTCGGCGAAGTAGGCGTCGAGACTTTCGGCCGTGGCGATGGCATTGGGGAAGTCGGTTTCGTGAAGGCATCCAAGCTAATGATGTTAGCTGTATTAATGCGGCAATGGCTCGTAGTGCTCTTTAATCAAGTATGTTTTGCTTTGGCAGAGAGCAACACATACTAATTGGTGCGCCATGCAGGCGCGATGGATAAACGCCTTGGTCACCTCAACCGCACTCCACTCGCCCTTTGTGGTCTTGGCTACGATGTCCGCTGCATTGGCCTCAGTGATCTCAACCTCAGACGGCGTCAGGTATTTGTGAGCGTAGGCCCCAGTAACGTTTGGTTGCTCCTCAGGCGGCGGCAGTGGCTCCGGGATCAGATACTCGCGGGGTAGCGTGGCGAGGATGGCCTCACGCTTCGCGCGAGCAGCTTCCTCCCATGAGGTCTTTCCTCCATTGATCGTGACGGTTGGTGTTGTCGTAGCCATCGTTTGCCGAACTATTATCGTGCTATGTTGGAAAGCGAAGAAAGAGGAATGGACACGGATGGGGGATTGGTAATGCTGGAGAAGCCATAGCTTTATCGGACGACATGGCGGATGAAACAGTATGGCTACTGCACTTATCAGAGTACAGCTTTATCAATGTGGTAGAGAAAAGAGTGGGGAGTGGGGGAAGAGCGAGAGGGGCGCGCGCAGCGGCGGCGGGGAAAGAAAGTATGGAGTGTCAAGACGGGGACGGCGCATCAATAGATACCTAACCGAGGGATATGACGAAATAAGCAGCTGCACGTGATTTCGCGACGGCGTGGAGCGCGACTCGGAAGGGTCTCGTGACGGGACCGGGGCCGGGGCCGGGGCCGGGGCCGGAGCCGGAGCCGTTGGGCTTAAGAGTTGGACCAATTGGAGACTGATAAGCTGGAACCTGGAACCTGGAACACGGAACCTGGTGCCTGGTGCCTGGAAAGGCGGTGCCTCGGCTATGGAAGCAAGTGAAGGCTGAAAGGGCACCACAGCACCACGCACCACACATCACACACCACACACCACACACCACAGCACCCCTAGCGAACCCCCGGCCACCACCGCCAGCCACGAACCGTCGGCCAAACGACTTCCTACATCTGATACTCCCACCACGTCGACGTCGAAACCGTCGCCAGCAACTCTATATCCTTCTAGGCCAGCTAGCCAAGCTCGGCCGTAAGCAGCAACGCAACCACCGCCATGTGCTCTCAACCGGAGCGGAGAAGGACGACAAGCCCGCGGGCGCCTAGCTGGATTAAAACTGACGCCTCTGCCCTACCCTTCTGCTCGTACCTGTCCTCATTCTCTCCCAGGACGTCGTCAGACTAGAACAGCCACCCAGCCACCCAGCCAGCAGCCACCCAGCTGGAAATGTGTCCAACGCTGCTCCACCACCAGCCCGTACGGGGCCTCTACGCCCTGTACGCCATCACCCTCGAAGCCATCCGCATGCCCATCTGGATGCTGCTCTTTCTGATTCCCTCGCTGCGGCCGTGCCCGCAGTGGACACATCCCCAGGCCATACGGCACAAGATACTCAAGGCCTTTGTCTACCACGCCGCCATGCTCGAAGTCGTCATACCGCTGTCACTCAGCCCCGGCCGTGAGGGGAATCGCTTTGTCGTCATGTCGCCCGCCGAGTCGAGCCTATACCAGGGCCCCTTGATCGACAAGTGTGGCACCGTTCGGCCTGAAAAGATTGGCGGCACCTGGTACCCCACGCCTTACCCCAGTCCCGCGAGCAACGCCCCGGTACCCTACAACAAGGAAACCAAAAACGACGACGACCACGGTTTCGTCGTGCTGCACTTCCACGGCGGCGCATTTGTCCTGGGCGACGGCCGCGAGCGCGACTGCGGCCCTCTTGCGCGCGGTATGCTCCGCTGCGCCGGACCTAGCGGCGTGCGCTACATTTTCTGCCCTCAGTACCGGCTCGCGGGGCCGCCGTCGAATGTGCGCTTCCCAGGCGCGCTCCAAGACGCCGTGACATCCTACGCGCACCTTTTGCACACCATGCGCATCCCCGCCTCCCGCATCGTCGTCAGCGGTGACAGCGCCGGCGGCAACATCGCCTTCGCCCTCCTGCGCTACATTTCCGAATACGGCACCGTTGCCGGCCTGCCTGCCCCCGCCGCCGCCTGGTGCTGGTCCCCCTGGATCAACCCCTCGGTCGCCGTCGACAAGACGCAAATCTCTCGCTCCCCAAACTACGGTACCGATTACCTATCCAAGGACTTTGGCGCCTGGGGTGCCCGCGTCTACGTCTCGCCCCACGTGCCCCTCGACAATCCCTATGTCAGTGGAGGCCCGCACCCCTTTTACACTGCAACGCCCGTCTTCGTCCAGACGGGCAGCGCCGAGGTACTTTTCCACGAAAACGTCGAGTGGGTCGAATCCATGCAAAAGGTCAAGGGCAACCGCATCGTCGTAGAGATTGTCGACTACGCGCCCCACGACATTCCGCTGATTGGCCACATTGCCGGCTTTGCGGATCAGTACGACCGGGTGGCGACCAAGGCGGGCGAGTTTCTGAAAGCTCATGCCGTATAGGCTTGAGCCCGCTCTCCTGTCCCCTGTATAACTGTTTTTTGCAAGCTAAACGTAACAAAGGATGTATGAACGTCACGAATGGGTTGATGGACAACAATGTAATGAATAGTTGAATTTCCAAATCAAGAATTCCAAAGTACGAGTATCCGATCGCTCCTTGATTCCAAAAGGAGGGGGTATCATAAAATGCTTGAACAGTTGCTGAGCCAAAAACTGGAGAGGAAGTATCATGCCGAGCCATCATCCAACGAAGCGGGGCGTCCGGCAGTGAATGCATAAAACGGACAATATTCAAAATGTGGGGATCCTGTCAACCCAGTCGTAGAGGCCAGCAAGCCAAATCTTAAAGTATCGCGCCTTTTCCGTAATGTCTTGTACACTGAAGCGTCGCAGGTTGCCGCCAGGAGGGCAGTGGTTCTTGATGATTTGGTCGTAGACAGCGAAACGCGGGTTTGCTGTTGGTCCATATGTTAGCCCAGGCGTGTTCCTCTCGGATGCCTTGAACGTGTGCTGCTGGCGACATGATGGAGGGGAAAAGGAACAAGAGGGCAACTCACCATAATCGCGCTTCGTATATTCATCCAGCGCTTCCATAAGCACCATCCCCTCGACATCCGTCCAATCTGGTCCCACGATCTCCTGCGCCATGTGCTGGTGCTGTGATCTCGACGCGGCATTGCCACCGCCATTCTGCTGGCTCGAAGCTCTTCCTGCACGACGATGCTCAAACGCGTCGACGCGGTCAAAAGGCTCCCCGTTCGCATCGATGTTGTCCACCTCCTTCTGCACATCCTCATGCCATTGCTTGGGCGGCTCAACAAAGCCCAAATTTCCAAAACGCCGCGAATCGGGCTCCACCTTCATGCGCACTAGGTGCAGGCGTCGCCAGTCTTCGTAGCGCTCGCGATGCTTGGCAAGGCGAAGTGCTTCCTCTTCGCGACGCTGCGCGGCAAGCTCCTCGCGCTGGCGGGTTTCCTCGCGCTCTGCCTCGCGCTGTTCGTTGGTGGCGGAGCGCCGCATCTCTGCGAGCAGCTCCTTGTGCCATGCTCGGAGTGGGGCGACCACGTGGTTGTTTATCGGCTGCTTGAGTTTGAGGTGGGCGGCGGGAGACCGGTTGCTTTTGCGGACGCGATCGCCAAACCTGATAATGGTGGCGGCGAAGTTGGCGATATGGTTGGCATGTTCAGCCGGCAAACTGCCATCTCGACGGCCGAAGAAGAGGTCGAGGAGCGTGATGATATCGTAGAGGCTCCTGAGGAGCGCTGGGAATATGAACGCGTAAATGTCTTGCAAGAGAAATTTCTCCGGATGGTCGAGGTCGAGATTGACAAGCACTTCAGTGATTTGAGAGGTGTGTTTCCAGATCGCTCTCACAGCCTCTGCTTTGGATAGAACTTCCTGGGGGGCTCTTCTTTCTGCACCAATGAGAGCCGAGAACTGGTTCTTGACGAATTTCCGCAGTCTCATGCATCTCGATTTGAGCGCTTTTCCGGTTTCGCTCTCAACCTCGAGACTGTTCTCCTTGGCGCACTTCCTGATCCTTCTTATACCTTCTCGCCGGACCAGTATCGCCTCCATATGTCCCTTGAGTCCAAAGAGGCCGTGGCCATCACCACCTGCTGGCTCATCGTCGCTTAAAGGGCTTGTGTCATCCTCCGAAGTATTTTCTGCTTCTGCACCACGAGCTCGTCTGGCTTCTTGCTCCTTTCTGCCGCGATCGTTCTTTTGCTCCGATCCGGTGGGTCCCCTTTTCGCGTGCTCTTCGGTAATGTTCTCTTCTTCGTACTCGCTCTCCTCATCTCCTCTATCCTCCCAAGCATTGCTCTGCTCCTGAGCTGGACTTTCTTCTCCTTGTCCAACCCCATCCCCACTCACTTCGTCTTGATGACCATTCTGCTGGTTCCCATTTTCATTTCCTTCATCTCCTTGGCCATTTTCCTGTTCTTCAGAAAAATCCTCCATGTGTTGCCGTTGATCGTGACCCAAGCCATCGTCGTCAGGGGGCTGGCCGAAGTCCGCGGTCTGCGCAGTCTCATTTGCTCTGTCCAGTTGGCTAGACGATTCTACGGGTTCCTCGGGCCTTGGTCTCTTGGCCTGCTGTGACTCATTTCTGGCACCTCTCTTCCTCTTCGGACTTTCGCCGAAAAACAACGTACGAATTGGGCCTTCTTCTAACTTGTCGAAATCACGGATGAGGTTCTCGCGCGCCTTGCGCGCGAGTCTGGTTGTTCTCAGTTTCGGTGGCAGCTTCTGGTACTTCTCGTTCTTTCGAACCAAAACTCCGTATTTGTTCTTGCAAAGATAAAGATGCGCCAGTATTGACTCGTCTGGTTCTGGGAGCTCATCGTCGTACTGTGTTGAATCGGCGGCCCTCTCGATGTCTTCCCTTGAAGGTTGAAGTACACTACTGTGTCCTGCACCGTGTCCTTGAACAAACATGAGAATCCTAAAGTAGATGCAGCGGTTGATCAAGTCTTTTGCGTGCTCCCAATCCGAAGTTTTGCTGGCCAGCCTGCGGCAAGAGCACAACACTCGGTGAGAGTCCTCTTTCTGTTGTGTGGTGAGGTTTTCCAACAACAAGGCATCAGACCACTCGTCCCCCCATCTTTTGTCACACAGCATTATCGCAGACCTTCTGTCCATCTCTTTTAGTGCATTCGCATCAAAGTCGGCACCGCTCCCAAACTTCTCCAGGATGTCTTCAATCTCTGAGTCCAGTAATCCTGAGTCCCGCAGTCTGACCTGTGCATATTCGCGCTTGAATCGTTTTCTTTGCCTTGACGGAGGTTTTGCAGGTGTGGGAAATTTAGCGGCATCGTCGCGAGTGTTGACCTTGGATCGGAGCACGGAGTTGATCAAATCGACAGGTCTTGTGGATCGTAGCGGAGTCTTCTCCTGGCTCGCCTCTATCCGGAGCTGAGCAGAAGGTCCATCTTCGCTTGTACTGGTTGCGCCATCGGATTCCTGTAGCGGTTAGCTAGCTGGTCGCGACCGAGCGAGTCGAGCGACCGACTTGGACTTCCTGACGACGAGCTGCTGCGCGCGTCTTCCGCACCATTGCAAAAATCGAGCTACCAGCTAGGCGCTTGATTTTGTAAGAGTTCGAGCGAGTATTGAGAGTGAGAGGGATGTTGGTCGGATTCGCAGTTGTCGAAGTAAACGTGAAGCTGAACGCGTTGCCGTAGCATCCGTCAAGGGTGCGATCGGCCCGAATCGATAAGATACGATTAGATTTTTCCTCTGATGAGACAAAACCAAGTCGATACTAGTCGTTTTTACTCTTCTGAATCTCACGGTGTATTTGATATTTCATTACTATCAGCAGTCTAGCTTCTGTTGTCTTGCTCTCGCAGATATTCCCAAACTGACTTAACGGAACTGGAGCTCTTTCAGGCTACGTCAGCGATCTAGGAGCTTGGGCCAGCCCCGCTGCGCGTTCCTGTCCGCACCTGAAAGCCTGTCGATGTCATAACTGTCTCCGTCTTCGTGAAAACCGCGCCGTTGCAACCTTACACCATGGCCGACGCTCTAAAGAGCAACACAGCACTCGCCAAGCTGGACCCTGCTTCGACGCACCGCTTTCAGACACCTAAAAAGGAAATCAATGAGGGCGAAGATGTTGACTTCTTTCTCACCTCCAAAGGCTATGCCGACATCATGACTTGGCTGTTACAGCTCAACGCTGCCATGTTTCCAAAGAAAACCGACTCGTCGTACCACACCTGGAGATTGGACGACGGAATTGTGGCATTCTCCGACCCGGTGCAGAAGCTCAGAAGCTTACTGCAGAAGCTGGCTTCCACCATCGATGAGGCTCCACCAGATCCTGGTCCACGTCGTTTCGGCAACGTCAGTTTTCGAAAATGGTTTGGGATTGTTGAGCAACGGCTGCCTGCCTTGCTTGATGCGGCCTTACCATCGAATGTCCTCAGGCTTGGGAAAGAAGCCGGCGGGGATTTCACCGCAAAGGACGAACTTGTCGCGTACCTTCTCGGCAGCTTCGGGAGCGCACAGAGATTAGATTATGGAACGGGTCATGAGTTGAGTTTCTTGGCATTCTTGGGCGGCATCTGGAAACTTGGGGGATTTGCGGAAGCAGACCCTGGCGTGGAGGAGCGTGGGATTGTCATTGGAGTCATTGAGCCGTAAGTGGGACATTCGTGAGTTGCGGTTAGATCTGACATTGACAGATACCTCGAGCTGATTCGTCGCTTGATCTTGACCTACACTCTGGAACCAGCCGGCTCTCATGGAGTTTGGGGATTGGACGATCATTCATTTGTCCCATATATTTTCGGCTCCGCTCAACTGTCACCTCCCATCCGTAGCCCTGCTGATATCCCAGGCGAGGGCTCACTCCCAGACGCCCCTGATCCAGGCGAAGTCGCCAATCCCAAACTTGTACAAGGTCAGCGCAAGACGAACATGTATTTTGGGGCCATTGGCTTTATCTACGACGTGAAGAAGGGTCCATTCTGGGAGCACAGCCCGATCTTATACGACATTTCTGGTGTCAAGGCCGGTTGGGCAAAGATCAACAAGGCACGTGGAGTCGTTCTTTTCTTCAATTTTGTATGCTAATTGGAGCACAGGGTATGTTGAAGATGTACAACGCCGAAGTTCTTTCGAAATTTCCGGTCGTGCAGCACTTTCTCTTTGGCTATCTGTTTTGCTGGGAGAAGGATCCAGCGGCAATCGAGCCGCCCAAGACTGCACACACGCAAAGCCAACCACTAAGGAATCCACCAACGGCGCAAGCAAGCGAGGGACCCCAAAGGCTTCCTCCCCAGGTTACCAAGGGATTTTCTGCGAATCCCCAAACTGGCCTACCAATGACAGCGGCTCCCTGGGCCAGGCCTTCAGGGACCCCGGGGACCACAGGGGCGGGAGGCCTGGGTAGATCACGGCAAGGTATGGCGCAGATACCCGCTGCCTCAGCGTCCAGCGACGTGACGACGGCAGCGCCCTGGGTTAGGCCAACTGCAACGTCGCGGTCCGAGGAGGGGCAAACGGCTACTATGAATCCCACGCAAGCTCCTTGCGCACGTAAAGATCCGGCGCGGTAGGCAGGCAACGGGAGCGCTAGACTCACCAATTCATTTACTGAGCCTACGAGGCCATCTCGGGCCGGCGGCAAAGAGCTGGTCCAGGCTCCGATATGTCGTGGCAGGAGGCGCAGCTATTGGTGGGCAGATGAGAAATGAAGGATGACTGCCTCGCATTTCGGATCCAAGGCAGCATTCCACGTGTGTACACGCCGGATTTACAGGACATGCGGCTACGAGTAATGGACGTACCTAGGAACTTGATCAGTGGAGGATAAGGATACGAGAGAAGAGTATCCGCAGGCGTAGGCGCGGGGCAAGTACCGTCGTACTCTAGACAGACTGCCAGAGTCAGCAGGACGCTTGGGCCAAAAATAGCCACCTCATGAAACGATTCCGACAACCTATGGAAATCTGGGGCTGAGCAAGCTGCATCCATGCACATCTCTTCGCGCGGGACGAGCTCCCCCCAAGTCTCACGACTCCTCATGCTTCCAGCCCACAACTAACCTCTGCTCGCCGATCGACCGCTTCTTCCATTTGAGCCGGCAGGTTATTTGTTCATAAACCCGTCTGCTGGCACCCAGTACCGTTGCCATTGTCCATACCCAAGCTGCCCACCATGCCTGGCGTTCGTAAGTACCTGCCTAAATCCTCACCGTCACCGAGCTACGCGCGCATACGCTACGCTGACAGCGAGCTTGCCCTGCGACAGCATGCTGATGGCAGCCTTGCCTAGCTCCCGAATCGATGAACATGATGAAGAAAGTCATCAAGAACATCTTCAAGCGCAAGAAGTCCAAAAGAAACGCGGCCACCAACGGAACGTCCGCGAACCAGGCTGCCGGTACCGCACCAACTGAGCCTAATCAGCCTACTAAAACAACACCCGCTGCCACCGCCCCTGCTACTGCTGCTGCTGCCCCTGCAGCTCCTGCGGCAGCCCCGGTGGCCGACGCAAAGAAACCAGAGGAGCCTCAGCCGGATGGTGAGACTTACGAGAATCCTGATACCGCAAAGGTCAACGACGGTAGGTGCTCTCCTGGTGGCGTTTCTTGAAGCGCGATTCCCAACACCAGCTAACGCCGAGTAGCTCCAGCAACAAGCGAGCCATCGCAAGCACCTGCTGCTGCTTCTACCGCCCCCGAGGCTACACGCGCTTCGACCGAGCAAAATTCAACCGAGTCGACCAAACAAAAGTTGGAGGCTTCGACCGAGTCCAAGACCGCTCCCGCGACGGAGGAAAAGCCCGCTAAGGAAGAGGTCCAGTCGATCCCCATCGAAGATACACCTCTCCCTAAGGTTGAACCAGCACCGGGCATGTCTGCGACGAGTGGTCCGCTTGATGATCACCCGGACTTTGACGCAACCCCAGTTGAAGGCAAGGAAGACAATAAGGAAGGCAAGAATGCTGAGACGGAGAAGAAAATTGAGGAGGCCGAGACCAAGCATGAAGTCAAGACTGACGCTCTTGCGGCCGCTGCTGAGACCAAGCCTGAGTCTGCATTTACTTCCAACGAAGCCAAGGAGGCAAAGCAAGAGTAGCGCGCCCATTGCACTCATGGATGAGATGCCTGCGCGATTGAGAAGGTGGAAAGTCTCTCAGGAATCAGCCCATCCCAAGGGACTTCAGTCCGGGGAGCTACCGGCTCTCGTATTCGTTTTCCTTTCCCCACCCGCATTTGAGCAGATTTTCGAGCTCTCTCGGTTTCAGTTGTCGGTCATCTGCAAAGGTGTTTACTGTCGTTCCAGCGATCGTTTATACCCCTCCCAATTCGCCATACTCTAATTCGAAGCAGTTGAAGTTGAATCGTTCGTTGAAATTTGACAGCTCTCACGTTTTCCTTCCTGCTGCAGACAATCAGCCGCTCACATGTCAGCCTGATCCAAATCCGAAGTAGTTGCGACTTTTTGACCGGTTTGGACATTTCACGTCATAGGCTGTCTCGCTGAGTCTAGATGCACAGCGGACATGGTGGAGATGGACATGATAGACATCTATGTCTCGTTGCCTGCGTGCTTGCGACTACCTACCCTGTGCGTCGTCGAATCATTGCATTGATGAACATGTCTTGTTTCTCGATAGGTCGCGCTGCATCTTGGCCCTCTCACACGAGCTAATCTTTTGCTACAGTGTTGTACTTTGTTCTTTGAAATAGAAAAAAGAGGGGTGTAGGCATTTTTGACCGCCTTGTACATGTGCATCCATGTTACTGATTATTGCCCGTTATAGAAGGTCGTACGATGCGTTCGCGAGGCGCGTGTGCAGGGGCCGCGGGCCAAAATTTGCGGTTGATGGCAGATCAAAGCCACCGCAATGAGCTCCAGACGTCTCTTTTTTACCCAGGAAAAGTGGATGACGATGCCGCACGGACTGCACGAAGAAAATGACCTGGCATGGACATTGGAAAAGGCACGGGCAGCCTGCATGGAGACGCCGGCAAATGCAGCGCAGACCTGGGCAACGGAGAGGAAGAGAGCATAGGGCGGGCCAGCAGGCCAAGGTATTCTGGCCGCAGCCGAGGCCGGGTGAGACGATACAGAGCCGGTGATGACGGCAGGGCGCGGTGGATCAAAGCGGATCATTCTCATTGAGGCCGTCAGCTCAGCATTTCCAAGGTACAAGAGGTCTCCCATTCGACGCAGGCGGAGAGATACTCCATGGCCGTCGTCCGAATCGGGCAGTAGCAGGGGCGAAGCGGTCGGTGCGGTCAGATAAATAACGGTGGAGGTGAGTCGGCTGGGTTCGACGATGTCCAGTGATATGGATGCGATACGGAACACTAGGGTCGATGTCACGGTGTGCGGGTGGAGGCTGACATGCAGAGGCGACAGGCTCCAGTGTCCCTGCAGGGGATGGTGATGGTCGTGGTGATGCGCAGAGGTCAGAAATGCATCAACTGCTGCGGATTGAGCGAGCCGCCAGCCCTACGACACGGCCCACGAACCGCTTCAACGCTGCGCCGCCCAAATGCGGCGGTTTTAGCAAAAATATCTCTCTACATGTCATCGTCGTCACGACGCCGATTGGCCGGCCGTCCGTCGAGTCCTGTTCGCGACTCGAAGCTCGGTGTCACCAGTCTGACCTGCAGGACATTTGCCCTTCACCCCCATGGCCACTGGCACACAGCTTACCGCCCCCACCCAAGTCTCTGGAAATGCGCCTCCATAGCTAGCATCCGCATCGCACCATGATGCTTCCCTCCACCCACACGTCCTCAGCCGCACATGGCCATTTTCCTTTCTCAATTGCTTGCGCCGTCTCCACCTGTTCCACCCGCTCTCTACTCGGCCTATATCAACC
>JAIFKG010000989.1:0-24360 GCA_020351975.1 Phyllosticta ampelicida | reverse complement strand
CTCCTCTCCCCTCTAGTCCCCTCCCTTGTAAACCACCGGCTAACACACCATCGTAGGCGCGTCGACGGCTACCACACCGCATACAACCTATGCGGTCTCTCCTCCGCCCAACACCGCTACACGTACACCAGCTCTCCCCAACCACGCTTCTCAGGCGCACTCGCCGCAGGCTACAACTGGGAAGCGGCCGAGCTCCCTGCTGGAGGTGCATTGCCCTTTGACGAAAGCGACCGCGTCGGCCGCGTGCACCCCGTCTTCGTGTTGCCGTGGGGCAAGGCAGAAATGGCGAGGGCGTATTTCGAGGGAAAGGGATGGCCGGCGGAGGACTTGGAGAGGGTGTAGCGCCGGGAGAAGAAGAGAGAGAGAGAAACGTTGTTGAAGATGGTGTGATGGGGTTGGTGATTTTCTACACGTCCGGTTGGATTGCTACGCATCGAAAAGACGGTGGACCATCTTGACGATGCGAAGGGGCATGATTGTATAGTAGAACCCCGCGGCTTGGGGCTCATTGCTCGCATGCTTGACTCAGGGGAGGGAAGCGGGTACGTGACATGCAGAGGCTACGCGGGGTGGGCGGATCACCGATAACCGCATAGGCAGGCGGACAACACGAACATCACATTCACGGAGATTATGGGTTCGTGCGTGGAAGCTTCTATATTTAAACCCAATGCTGCTCATGCGCAATGCCCCCCTCCCCCGTGTAGCTACAACCTGGCCATGTCTCCCGTACCCTGAGTCTAGCAAGTCAACGCCGTCCGTCTATCGTCCTCGACCGACATTTCAAAAACTCAAACCTCAAAGTACACAACCATGACGCCCTTGACGCGGGGCTTGAGGAACGCCTTGATTGCAGCGTGGGCCTCGCAGGCCTCGTCGTAAAACTTCATGTCGTCAAGCGATTTGAAGACGGTCGTGGCGGCCACCGAGTAGCTCTGGTTGCGGCCGGCCGGGTCGGGAATCACCGCGGCCGCCTTGGCCGAGAGGATGTAGGGAGCCGAGTCCTGCTTTGCCCCGCGGAGAGGCGTTTATTGTGAGCCGAGGGGGGGGGGGATCCGAAAGCCAGCAAAGGAGTGATGTGAGGGGTAGTTGGGCAGCAATGGGAGGAGAAGGCGACGACAGTGGTGGTGGACGAGTTTCGTCGGAGGAAAAAGAAATGGTGCTGGTCTGGACTACAATGATGTTTCAATGGACATGGCAACGCGCATCACCGCACTCCGCGTCCACCGTCAGCTAGCTGTGCGCACCAAACGGCTGGTCCCGCCCGGCTGCTGACTGCCCCGACACAGCAGCAGCATATGGAACACGGACCGACGGGCAGGCGTGGTGGCTGACCGGTGATGGCCAGCAGCAAAAGCTGCGACGGGTGGCGTCTTGGAGCAACGGCGTGGGTGGGAGATGTCTTGGGCTGGGGGAAATCAAGGGATGATGTGCTGATGATGATGAGGGGTCGAAATAGCCATCATGTATGTTCCCTGCTCTTGGGGGTAGAGACCGGATGAAGGTATATTGGACAGACCAGGGGCTGGTGCACTGGGAATGGGAAACAACAGCCGTACCTTCTTCGCATCAGCGGCCAGCGTCGTGTATTTTTCGACAATGGCGGGGACGTCGTCGTCGGCGGCTTTGAACAGGGTGATGCGGTTGATGGGCATGGTGGCGCTGTGCGACGGTCGAAGCTAGGTAGGTAGGAGTAGCGGGTGCGGGAGAGGAGCGGCGGAGGATGCAGCGAGGATGCAGGCAGAGGAAGGGAGGGAGAGCGAGGAGTGAGGAGTGGGAGCGAGGAGTGAGGAGTGAGAGCTCTCAGTTGTATAGCTGCCGGTGGTCCTGGTCGTGGTCCCGGCCGCGGTCCCGGTGGTCCTGGTCAGCTCCTGGTGCTGCTCCTACTCCTAACTCCTAGGGCGAGGAACGGGACCCACGGGCGGATCAGGTTAGCGGATGTCGATGGTGGTGGGGACGACTGGAGGAGCAACAAGGGAACGCGGGGAAGAAAGACACGACAGCGTCCAGCGTCCAGCGTCGAGCGTCCAGCGTCGAGCGTCGAGCGTCCAGCGTCGAGCGTCCAGCGTCCAGCCTTCAGCGTCCCAGCCTCTCTTCTCTTCTCTTTCAACTGTCTGTCGCGGCCGGCAACACTTACACACGCACTCACACCTACACATACACACGCACACACGGCAGAATCACGTCCCCGAATAGAGTGACGGCACAGAACGGCACAACGGCCACAACGGCATGGAGCGACGCTGTTCCTTGGGGCTCACCGCCGACTCGTGCGTCCTGACCGGCTTTCTTCCAACATGCTCTAGTCAGACGGGATCCGGCGTCGTCACGGCGTCGTCTTCTTGCTCGTCTTCTCGCTCGTCTCCGTCCCCGTCTCCGTCTTCGTCGTCGTCGCTCCTCGTGCTTGACGCAGAGCCAGGATGCTACCGTTCGCTCGTGGCCCGCCCGTGGTGCTGGTGTTGGTGCTGGGCCCAGTCTCTGCGCGCCCTCGTCGCTCCCCCCTCGCGGGCACACGCGCATATAGTTCCACCTCATGCCAACTCATTGTGCATGAAGCGCGGTACGACCGTCTCTTGCTGCGGCCCCCGCGGGCTCTGGCTTCTGGCTGGCTGCTCGTCTCCGCCAGGCTGGTTGGCTTTCCGGCGAACGTGCTGCTTGAGTGACCATCACGCCGTGGCGACCAGAAGCCAACGGCGCCGAACCCTCGGTCAATCCGCCTTACCCCATCCGTCCACTGGCCAAAACGCCCGCCAACACATCATCTCTGCCGACCAAGAGCCTCACTGAAATGCAATGCCGCTTATGTACCAGATGCAATAAATCTCACCCTGTCCCGCCTTGACTCTTGGTTGTCTTTCTCCATCGCCCACTCTGTCGCGGTCTCCCTTGCCTGAGCAATTACCCCCAACACCACCGTACAATCCACAAAAGAAAAAAAGCCTTCCCGCCTGTCGTGACACAGCCCACCTGCGATTGACGACCAGTTGGGAATCCATTCCTCCCAATCCATCATGTTCTACATCATGTACTTGACCGGTACGTGTCCTTGTCCCCTTCGATCGCGACTCGCCATGTCGCATGCGTCCCACCCCACCCCGTTGTCGTATATTTTGGGCTAATCTGATCTCTTCCACTCCACAGGCCTTTGCCAGCGCCGCCATTGGCCCGACCCGCTCTACGAATGCTACCGCACCCGTCGAGGCTTCACCTGCACCGTCCGCGTCAACAATCGCGAATACACCACCGACGCCGCCTACGAGTCGGACGAGCTTGCTCGCAACGCTGCTGCAACCCGCGCCTACATGATTTGCCGCAACTTTTCCGTCAACGACGGCATGTATCCGGGCCAGAGGCAGGGCCAGGCCGGCGTCATCCAAGGCCTGCCCGTCGCCATCGGCACCGGCCGCCGCAGCACCTACAGCTCTTCCAACGATTACGACAGCACCAGCGGCGGCAGCAGTCCCAGAAGCTCCGACTACGGCCTCGAATCTGGCGCCAGTCGCCGTTCCAGCAAAAGTTCTGCCGGAAGCTGCTTTTGCGGCCGGAGCGAGGTCCGCGCCTATGAGAGGTGTGGCCCGTGTCTTCGCGAGGGCGGATGGCGCTGAGAAGCAAGCACGTCGATACCCACTTCTCTTGTTCTTCCTCTCTCTCTCTCTCTCTCTCTCTCTCTCTCTCTCTCTCTCTCTCTTCCCCTCTTCCTTCCCCTCTCTCTCACTCAAGAGATCGCTTCTCACGACCACTTACTTCTATTACGACCTTCACGACTCTGTCTTCCTAATCCGGGCGGCGTGTTTGATTAAAATTTCGTGAAAGAACTCCAGCGCCAGCCACGGACGGCGACGTTTGGAAATACCACCATGGTCTTTGTTTGGGTGGCCTCTTAATTGGTTCATGGGGCGAATCAAAACTGCATGACTACAGCATCCTGGTGGTCGAAGGAACAGCGGGAGACTGTGTTTTTGTTACCCTGTCGCAGACACGGTTCTTGTCTGGACATGACGACTTTTCTTCACCATGCGCGCTGTGGCGTGGTCGCTCCCGCCTCTTTTCTTTTCGAGCAACGGTCGCTTTTGTTTGGTTCGCCTGCACCACCCTAGCCGGTTCGTTGCCTGGTCGCCGCAGGTGAAGGGGGAAGAAATGGCAAAAATCCAATCGATGCAGTCCTCCTCTGCCACAGCAATTCTACCGTCTACCATTCGTCGTCGTTTCGCGCACTGACATTGCTTAAACAGTCGTCATCATGTCCATCTGTCCCTCCCCAACCCCAACACACACGCCTCGCGATTCGTCGCGTTTGAGCCTCGCGGGGCTATCCATGCTCTCGTCTGCGGCGCACTGGCGAGAAGGTGGTCTGTTCAGAAATCGATGATGTGCCGACGGTACGGTCCGCCCGCGGTGATGCTCGTTCACTTCCCAGGTCCGTGGGACGACGGCCCGTTTCGTCATCTCGGATTTCTTTTTTCTCGTTTTGCTTCTTCCTATGCCTACGCGGCGCTATTGGTGGAGGCCGTGAAAAGCTCATCATTCCTCTTCGGCTGCCCCCGAAATTTCGTTTCTACTTCGGGACTAGGTTGAAGAAATGTCGCGGACCGTGCTTCCAGGGCTGAGCTTCGCGTGGCTGCAACGTGTCGGTGCCTGAGGAGGATCCTTGGTGTTGTTTTTGCTTTGTGCGACTGGTCAGATTTTCGTCCGGTCTAGTTCGAGATCGCTTCTTATGGATGACTAACCTATTTGGGCAGACTGATTAGCGACGGAATGTATCGACTGCTCTTGCAGACTTGACTTGGTATGTCTCGAGGCCTGGTAGCAAGAACCATAGTACACCCAAGAAATAATTATCGCAAACGCACAGCTCGGGAGCGCTGGAGCACCTGAGGCACAACGGACTCGAACGCTTTCAAATCCTTGATGCAGCATCACGGTGAGCATTCAAGGCAGTTGTAGACGCGTGTGCCACGACTTTTGCGACCAAGCAACGTCCACTCCCCAACATCACGCATTTTAGATGAGGAACCGCCCCCTTAATTCTTGTGTCGACTAACGGATTCAGGCAGACTGATCAATGATGAGAGTTTGCAGTACCGCTCTTGTGCGGTCAGCTCTACATCAGCTCCCCCAACACCAGTGGATTGCCCCATGTTTGTTGAGTTCTCAGATCATATATAACAATTGCCCATTCCCCCCTCTTCCTGGAGCTCACCGTCCAGCCTTCTCTCTGTCTCCACAGCTCTCAGGCTCTCAAAGACCTAGCTAAGAAGACTCACTATACAAACAGTAAGTACCTCCCATCTGACAGTCCTCAAAACTTCAAAATTCTCACGCCCAAAAGCGATCTCTGTCCCACCCACGCCCACCATGTGCACTCTTTCCATCAGGCGACTCCTCGCTGGAGTCGTCTTCCTGAGCAGTGCCATGGCCGCCATCCCCATGGCCCCCCCTAGTTACTCCTCCCTGGACCCATCCCCTGGTTCTTCATCTAGCATCGCTGCCGCTGTGACGACTGCTCCCTGTGTCACCATGCAGCAGCTCCTCGCGCGTGACCCGCGGCTGGTCTACGACCAGTCAATGGCCACGAGTTACTTGATTGATCGGAGTGGATCTAGCCACAGCACCTTCGCTCTAGACAAGCACAGCGCGCAGGCGAAGCCAACTGTGACGCCAACCAGGAAGCTCTGTTGGTACTGCTTACCGTCCGACACTTTCTGCCATCTGGCCTGTGAGCGCACGCAGCAGTATCGGTCGAGGAAGAACATTGAAGCTCGATTTCACCACATGACCATGGCTCCGCGCAAAGAGGTTGCCGAATCGAAGCCGACCCCGGATCCCTGTGCTCATTGCCATCGTGGCCAGGGTGGTTGGCTCTCCTCGCTCTGTCAACAGTCCTGCCAAGCAAATCTCAAGAACAAGGAGGAAACGTCACTCATTTCCAGCAGGTCGCAGTCCCGGAAGACGGCATATTCCACAAGGTCATGGCGTCCGAGCCCAACCCATTGGCAGGATGATGAAAAATTAGGCCTGGTGGCCCACTACTGCTTCAAGTACCGATGGGCCGTCGACGAACATCTTCACCACTGCAAGAAGTTCATGGAACCGATCAAGGGATGCTCCAAGCAAGAAGGCTTCTACCCGCCCGAGTGCCACACAATCGTCAAATCAGAGGTTCTCAAGTGGGATATCGACGACATTCAGGAACTCTTCAGGTACTACTGGCAGGTCAAAAGCTCGAAGACCATCTCGAAGAGACAGGCGCCGACGCCGTGGGACGACTACGCAGACCTCCTCGATGAGTTCCAGTGGAACACGACGACGGCGACGACGACGAGGCCGACGGGGGCCTGGTTGACATGGCGGCCTCCTTCAAGCACGCTGGGCCCTCGGACTGCGAAGACACTGGAAGCGCGAACCGCAAGCGCAAGGAATTTCTTTTTTGACCGCGTCTTCCCGCACGCTGCTTCAACTGTGCCAACTCCTCCGCCGACTCTGCTGCGGTACAAGCATCACCATGATGAAGCCCTGCACACATACCCCTCGGCCACTCCAGTCCTGAATGAGCTCCCTCCAATCTTGAAACAAACACCCCCAGTCCTGGAAAAGGTCCTCAGGGACAGCAAAGACGAGGAGGAGAGTGAGACGGCCACAAAGGTCAGCAAGGGGCTCGTGTGGTTCAGTGTCGGCATCATCGGCGTCCTGGTCTTCAGCATCCTCCTCTTCATCCTCGCCTGCATTGTCCAGTGCAGTCTTTACGGTTGCTGCACCCAGCTTTCCTGCCTCTGCAAAGAGAACGGCAACGGTGGCGACAAGGATGATGACGATTACCCCGACCACCGCATGCACCGCCTGGCTCCTCTGCGCAACGTTGCTACCCCATCCACCCCTGGCTCCACCACGCCGCCGCCTCCTTACCCGCCGCGGCAGCAATCTCAACCAGGCATGCAACGCCCCAACTCGACCCACGAGCAAGACAATCTCGGCACGCCGCCTCCCGTTGACCCCTGGTCACCCCTTTCCACCGTCTCCCCCTCTCCCTACGCCTACAACCCGTACACGTACCCCACGGCCATCGCGCCTCTCTCGGCCTCCTCGCTCGAGCGCGCCAACTTGCTGCGCGGTAGCGACAACGGCGGCGGCAGCGATGGCCGCGGCGGCAATCCCGTAAAGGTGCGCAAAACAGCCAGCCGGCTCCCTCTACGCACGCTGGCGTTCCCGACCCTTTCCTCTGCCAGCCTACGTCACAAGAGGGCCAAAAGCGTGCTGTTTGAGACGCAGCACACTGCCAGGAAGACGCCGGATGCCGAGGCCGAGTTTGTGGACGTTGACTTGAAGGGGCCGGAGCAGCAGCAGCATGAGGAGGAGGAGGAGGAGGAGGAGGAGGAGGGCAAGAGCAGGATGGATAGTCTTCGCCACAAGGCCTTGAGCAGCTTGAAGATGAGGAAGATGTGTCAGAAGGTGGGGTTTTGAGTTGGGAATGGTCGGGTTGGCGGTTGGCGGTTGGCGGTTGGCGGTTGGCGGTTGACGTCTGGAGTTCGCAGTCAACGCAAGGCAGTTAAACTATCGATCAAAGAGGTGCAGGTTCGTCGACTGAAGTGACATGAGGTAGTGCAGCAACGACGCGCCAACGACGTTCAGTCAAAGACATATCTAAAAAGGGTCAAGTTGATGTCTCGTTGCCTTGGCAGTGCGAGCCAGAGATACGAACAGCCAGAGAGCCAGCCATTCCGTCCTGCTCTGCAAAAGTCCCAAGTTCAAAAAAAAAGAAACCCTGCTTGACGTCACAAGCCCTTTGGGACATTCATGCCCTCGGGCACCTTTCTCCACTGCTCTCGCTCATCCAACACCTCACCCCTCACACTGTTCCATTCCCTCCTGACAACCCCCTCCCGCCCCTCTCTCGCCCTGAACGCCGCCTCAAATGGCTGCGGCATCACAACCAGCCCATCGACCATATTCCTCGGATCCGGCCTCTCGCTCTCAGCAGACGGCAGCACGACGTCAAACGCCCACAGCATGCGCGAAATCCCAAGGAACAGGCTACGCTCCGTGACGTGGACGCCCGGGCACAGGCGGCGCCCAGCGCCAAAGCCCCATGCGTCGCGCACGTCGGCATCGGGGTGCGTGGCGAGCTCGCCGAGGCTGGCGGTGGCCCAGGCGGGTCGGGAGAGGTAGCGCTCGGGTGCGAAGATGGAGGGGTCGATTGCGACGGCTGGGGCTTTTCCCTCCTCCTCCTCCTCCGACGATGCAGCGGGGGCATCAGCAGAAGGATACGGCGCATACCGCGCGGCATCCATGTTCAGCGCCCACACATTCAGCACGATGGCCGCGCCCTTTGGGATCGTCCAGCCCTCGTACGTGTCGGCGTTCTTGGTCGCATGTGGCATGGCGCCCAGTATTGCGGTGGGAAACCATCGCAGGGCTTCCTTGACGCACGCGCGGGTATACGGGCAGGCGTCGGCATCGTTCATGGTCGGAAGCCTCCTGTCGGATCCGACAGCGGCGTCTAGTTCGGCCTGCGCGCGTGTCTGCGCCTCCGGATGCAGAAGCATGGCGAGCACGAAGGCGATCAACGTGTTGCCCGTCGTGTCTGCGCCGGCTTCGAGGAGTGTGCCGGCGATGTAGGCGGCAAAGTCGTCGGAGAGGCCGAGGGAGCGCTGCGTGCGGCTGAGTGCGGCGCAAAAACAGGGTGGCAGCGTGCCTGCCGCGGCTTGCTTTTTGGCATTCAGCCAGTTTGTGCGGTAGAATTCCTTTTCTTTAGCGTGGTGAGCGACCGCGGAGCGGACGGCAGGGAAGAGAAAGCTGGGGAGACGGCGGAGCAGAGGGTAGAAGTCGAGGAGGCCGGCGCTGGGCGATTTCACAAGGTGTACGTACTCGTCGAGGCCGGCGAAAAAGTACGTTAGGTCTGGGTCGTCGAATTCAGGGACGCGCCAGCTTTGATCGAATGTTTAGAGGGGTCAGGGGCTGTGATTGTGAGGGTACAAGACGTACCCAAAGACCATGCTGGTGGTCACAGAGAATGTATATCGTCTGATGTGCTTGGTAAAGCTGGCGGGTTTGTCGAGCAGGTCGACCATCAATCTCTTGGACTCCAAGTCTTGATACGGCACCTGGAGAGGTCAGAGATGCGAGCACATGTTTGGATAGGGAGTCCTACGTATGTCTTGGAGGCATTCGCATTCAAAAGCTGATGCGACAGCCTTCTGATCTACCAAGACTTAGCAGTGCACCTTTAAGCAGCATGAAGACCAACATACCATACGCCAATCCTGTCCATACGGCTAAGCTCTTCATCAGCGCGCTTCCCTTGCCCAACGATTCGCCTCGAACCTCTGTTCTTTTCTCTTGCCCAGTCTGACCCGAACAAAAAGAATTCAACCCACTCACAAGAAAAAGCAACCTCAACCCACCACTCCCGACCGTCTGACCAACGTAGGAATCCGGCCTTTCACTGTAATTCGCACTGCGCTTTTCCAGAAGTTCCCTTGCGACCAGACTACTCGACAAGACGATCATGGTTTGTGTGCCGAGAATCAGTGAGAACACGGGGCCATATTGACGCGCCCAAATGTGGAGTTGCTCGTGAAGATTGTGGGACGGGAGCTGAGACATGACAATCAGCGCGGGATGGGACTGGACGACATGCGTTTGAGCGGCATAGGACGCGGCATTCATGAACACTTGATCAGGCACACGGAGATCCCCTGCCCCAAGTCGGCGTGCGCCATCCATCCGCCATCTGCAATCGCGCTCGCACCTGAGCATACCACCCACTCCTACTGCATTTGCAAACCAAGTAGGGCTTGCTCGGGGCAGAGCAATATTCTTACCTGGTGCAAATTGCCCACAATGGGAAGAGTGCTTGGGCCAGGCGGGTAGCCAGGCGGACGGCGTCCGATTCGCAGAATGCGCCACAGGAGGATCGTGGCGATGGAGTAAATGACTAAATGGAGTACTGTGGCCATTGTGGTAAGGCGAACCAACAAGCGAAACGAATGACAGGTGACACTTTCGGTAACAGAGACGAGGGCATTTGCTGTCTAAATATCCTCGTGCAGGGAAGGCACACGTGGGGTGGCTGCAAGTGATTCGATGGCAGTCTGGGTCTGGTCCCGATGATCCGGTTCTTACAGCTGCACACTAGAAGTCCAGGTGCACTAGATTTGGGTCAAGAGTGTACCACCATTTCTTTTCCCGCTGTTTTTGGGGCCAAGAAAAGGCTCCCTTGATGGTGTGATGACACGATGCGGGGAGATTTGTGGGCTTGAGCTGCATAGGCTTGAGAACATCCATGCTTTAATTGATTGCTGGGTCGAAGCGCTGCAAATGGCAGTTCGCGACATCTCAAAGACGTTCAACGCTCAAATCATAAGGGGGTATCGTACATAATCCTCAATTCCCTTCGTACTGTTGGTATCGCGCTGAGAATTTGCTCACTACCATGAGAGTGTGTCGTCTTAGATCTTGACAATCAGGTCCTCCTCGTCTGCGCGTTGCGCCCACTCTGTCCAACTGCCGTCGTAAAGCTGGCGGGTCTCCTCGGGGAACCCAGCTTCGGCCAGAGCAGCGTCAATGACGGCGGCGGTGACACCAGTCCCACAGCTGCTAATGACTGGCTTGGAGGGGTCGATGCCTTTGGAGGCTAGCAAAGCTTTGAGCATATCTGCGGGGAGGAGCGTCTTGTTGGTGGGGTCAAGCAGCTCTGGGACGGGGAGCGAGCTAGAAGAGGGAATATGTCCGGATGACAAGCCTGTCGAAGTCTCAGTTGCTGTCTCGGAGGGGTGGGGGCTTCCGTTGCCACGTCGTAACCGGATCTTTGGACAACCTCTGTGCAAAAGTGACCAAATTAACCAAAGTGAGAGACCGCTTTGCTTACCTGGTCTTGGTTCAGGGTCTTTGCCTTCCCAGCGACCCTTGCTTCTAGCATCGAGAATCTGAATAGCGGGGGAGCTCTCGTTGGCCTGCTTCCTAGCAAGATTCTTGACGTAGTCAAAGTCGACAACCTTGGACTTGTCCAAGTCAGGTACCGGGTAGACAACCTCTTCGACATCTTCGGGTTCGCCCCATTCTGTCGGGTAGCCCTGCTCGACCCAGAGCTTGAAGTTGTTCAGGATGTGCACGTTGGGATGGCCAAAGACTTTGAGAGTCCAAGCGACGCGGGGAGCAGAGAATATGCCGGCCTCTTTGCTGTCATAAACAACAACGCTGTCATCCTGACGAATGCCCATTTCTCCCATGGCCTTTGCAAAGTCCTGAGCGCTAGGAAGCATGTGTGGATAGGGGCTGTCCCGGTCCTTCACTGCATCGAGATCAAAGAAACGAGCCTTGGGGACTCTACATGCCTTGTACTCTTGCCATCCCGTTCGCTTCTGCGGATCATTGGGGAGGAACCAGGTGCCGCAGACGGGGATCACTCTGGGAGCTGTGGAGAGCTTGCTGAGAACGTTCTTCTGAAATGCAGCGTTGAGCTCTGCGGGGGTGACGAGGTAGTTGGACAGAGTGCCGTATGAGGAGCTCATGACGCGAACAGGTGCAAAAACGGCGGCGGATTTGGTTGTAGGGCGAATCAGAGGACGGAGCATAGCCAGCCTGGCCATGTTGATAATCAGCTTGGGAACAGTGGTATTTTTGTTGTTGTTGCTGTTGTTGTTGTTGTTGAGAGAGAGACTGCCTCGGAGCTGGGGAAGCTCACCTGGTAGACGCGAAAAGCCGGGTGGAGGAGGAAGCAAGCTTGCGTTTTGGAAAGAGGGGCAGCCGCAAGAAGCGCCGATTAGCTTGGCAAATGGCACAGGATGACTACATGTACAGCTGAACAGAAAACAGAAGAAGAGAAGCGGTTGACTCTTCTTTTGACTGCGCTCAAAGAGTGGGATTGCCCAAAGTGTGATTGCTGCGATGGATCGCGTCATGGCAGGCGCGCAACGCAGGCACAGGGCACCGCACTCCACTGACCGCCTTCGGCATCTGGCTGTGCCGAGCTAGGTACTCCGTATAAGTCGGTACCGGCCCGGGTTCTGCATAGTGAAGCCGGAGGGTCCTCAGGTTGCTGTTTACTGTTTACCTTTACCTTCACCATCCCCCTGTACCCCCTCCTCCGCCCCTCGTCCTACCGCAAGTCGCCATGAAGATCACCATCAAACAATGGAACGCCGTCGCCGCCTGGCGCTGGGATATGCCCCAGGACGACATGTGTGGCATCTGCCGAAATCCCTACGACAGCACCTGCGCCAAGTGCAAATTCCCCGGCGACGGCTGCCCGCTGCGTAAGGAAATGCTCTGTTCACCGCGAGAAAGCCGCGTCACTGATTCTGTCCTCTAGTCATGGGCCAGTGTAACCACTCGTTCCACATGGTAGGGAGATGCTGGAACAGACTCGTTTTTGGGTGATTCTAACGCAGCCAGCACTGCATCGAAGACTGGCTCAAGCAAGAGGCTTCTCAGGAAAAGTGTCCCATGTGCCGCCAGCGTACGTCTCTGTCTCTTGACCATGAGCAGAATGCTGACAGCCATAGCCTTTACCGTAAAGGACGCCAACGCGTCCATGACCGAGGCATGAGGCGTATGATTTGGCTTGGCGTTTTGGGCATGGATACGGTCATACCCTTGGTCGTTTCTGGTATTGGAAGCTGTGCTTGCGAATTTCATCTGCTGCATATACCACCATGGTGCTTGTTCGGAAGATATCCGACTGATGCGCATGACTCCACTCATCAAGATTCCTGATGCGGCAAGTCGGCGGTTTGGCCTCCAGCTGGGGCCTGGCCGGACCCTGGAACTGGGACTCGTCCAGCCCAGGTTACATGTACCTGCACCATTCCACCCATTCCTCCTCCACACACCACAACCTCGATTCTTCATCATCCCCAAAACCCGCCGCCCCATCCCAGGCCGTGGAACCATCATCACGTGTCAGCAGAAACGATGATCATCTCTGCCTTCGTCGGCTGAGTTATCGATAAAGCTGCAGCTCAAAGCTCCCAACCGCGACACGACTGGCATCGCGGACAAACATGTCCGCAGGCACATCACCACGCCTCCCGAAAGCGAACCTCTCGTCATCTCCAGTCGAGCATGATTCCAGCCGTCACAGCGAGCCGGTGACCCAATTAGAGACTTCGGCCCCGCACCAAGTAGCTGCCCCCGCTGCCTCTGCCAAGTCGAACAACCCCTACGACTACGGCCACGCAGCAGGCGACGCCGAGACGCTTGATATCGACTACATTCCTCCGCAAGCGAAGCAAGAGGCACAGTCCGTCGACGATCAAGATGAGCTCGATCCCTCAGCAGACGCACATACGCTCCTGCCACCTGCCAACTTCGCTCCCTTCTTTACACTAGTTGAGGATGCCACCACGGGCCACACAGAACACCCCTCGGTTCACTACGTATTCGCCGATGATGATCCAGAACTGCACACGGCCATATTTACGCGTGCGCTGGGAGATACATCAGCCATGACAAGCACTCGCCACACGGCCCGCCATCGCAGCGGTGCCGCGCACGACAACAACGAAGAGGACGAGGCTGACTCGTCTGACCCCGCCGCCTCTGAAGCGCCTCCACACCCCTTACTTCCGCCACCAGTACCTGGCCAGAAAGACCGTTACATTGTGCTCGACTTGTCGGCGGACGCGCGGACCATCACGCAAGCACAAAGCCTGTCACGCGAGTGGCAGGTCATTACAACGTCCATCAGTGCTGCACCCACATTTTCAGAGGAGGGTGATGAGGCTAGTGGATCGGGGGCGCTGATGCTGCGGGTCGAAGGGTTGGAGATGACAGGAAGGGGCACGGGAAGCAGAGGCACAGGCACAGGCACAGGCAGGTTATCTGAAGAGGAGGCCGTAGACGAGGTGCGCAAAGGAGCCGGCGGCGATCTCGTGAGCGGGCTGGAGGCACTTCTGCGGAGATTTGAAGGTGGATTGGATGTCTTGGGCAAGGTGCTTGGAAGTGATGGCGAGCTGGACTGCGTACGACCCGGAGACGCAGGTGCAGAGGGAGGTGCAGATGATGGTACGGCCTCGTAGAAGCTTGCTTCTTCTTGGGTTTTCCGGGACACATTTTTTTTTGTTGTTGTTCCCTCTTCTTCCACTTTTCGATTCGTTCCGCCTGGCGTTTGGGTCAAGGTCGATGGACGGTCATGGCGAACAGCATCAGATGGAGTATGTGGAGCTCCGTTTTGGTGCATCAGGGATGTCTAGGGATGCAGAATCAGGATTAGACTTGGTCCTGTTGGGCAAGGGCAGTCAGGTCATCTCTCGTTATGGGCGGCTGCACTCATGGCCGATCCCTTCAGTCTTTGCATGCTAGATAGATGAATTGTAGTTTCGGTGAATCGTGACTCATAACAGGCAGCAAGCTTGACCAAACTCCAGAAGACGCCGGGCATTGTCACGCCACAACGACCCACAGCGGGAGGAAGCCGCAGCCGCCTCTTGCCGCATGTGGGGAAGCAGTTACAGATCTGCCATATGCCCGACGTCTGCTTGGTTCGCCCTCTCATTCGCCCTCTGACCTGGTCGCGGCCGAGTTCGACTACAAAGCGCCTCGCTGTAGCTGCGTGGCTAGTCTGTCAAAGGCCAAGTGTGCGGTAGCGCCCGGCGTCTGCTCCCGGACGCATGTGTAGACGTCTTGGCGAGGTCGGCCAGGACCAAAAAGCTTGTTTGGTCGTGATGCTGGGCAAAGGAAGCCTGCAGCCCCTTGCACGCCCTATCCAGCACAGAACAAGACAACGGGTCAAGTCACGATGGTGAAAGCGAAACGTCATTACGTCAGCTCGCGAGCCAGTCGCCGGTGGTTTCGGGGCAGGCAAGGTGAAGCTTGCTACGGTAAAAAGCGCCCATTTGTCAATTGCCCTTGGTGTCGACGGTGCTCCGGAGCGGATGCCCGTCGTGCCGCCACAATGCCTGCAGAGGGGGCATGTGATGGGCGTGGGCTGGGCGCCAGGATGGCGCATCGTGCAGCCGGAGGTGCAGAGAGGGGCGTTCAGGTGGTGATGGTCGAGGGCGCGCAGGCAGGCTACGATGGACGGGGCGGTCGTAGAGTTTGGAGGCAAAAGCTGGGGGTGGCTGTTGGGTGGCGGTGGGGATGAAGTGGTGGGTTTCCCATCACTCTGCGTTTCGGGCACGCGAGACGACGGGGAAAGGCTCTCTTCGTCGCCGCCAAGGCAAAGACGCGGCGCGCCTAAGGGACGACGACTCCGCCCTCTCCACCGTACATGGGTTACTTTTGTTCATGTCTCGCGTCTGCACAGCGCCTTCCTCCATGCTTCTCCAAGCGCAGTCTGGCCATTTGATGCTCTTCACCGACAGCGGTTGACGCTTCAAACCCCATCCACCACCACTACCACTGCTACTACTGCTACTGCCGCCATCTCTTACAATATACCATTCCCGCTCGCTCTCCGCCCAACCCAACGGCCCTCACGCCACCAGCCTCATATACCTACCCACCAGGCGCGCAAGCCTCTGGGGTTGACAGTCGCCCGTGAGCTCGCTGGGCCCATATTTGCTCCCCATTCGGCTCTTCCCCCGGTCTCTTCGGCTGGCCTGACCGCTCCGTGAACATCATAGCCGTCGCCCGCATTTCAAGACGAGCACCGTTGACCATCCCTGCGACCATCTCCAACCTGCGCAACCGCACGCTTCGCCTCCACCCCTCCTCATCGACATTACATTTCGACCCACCGCCGACCCCGGTCCCCCGCCTTTGTCGAGGCTTGTCCCTTCGCCGCCGACCCTGGTCTCTCGTAGCCACGACAGCCTCAACCGTCCCCACGCAACCCCGCCATCATGTCTCTCGAATCAGCAATGGACGAGGAGCGCCGGGCAGTCATGGACATACTCGAGGGCATCAATCGCGGTAGACATGCCAACTCGCGTGCCAGTAGTCCTGGAGCGCCTCAGTCGCCTGTGCGGAGCATGCTCGACATTGGCGACAAACACACGGCCAAATTCATCCTGCCCTCGGAACAGAAGAAGCAGGAAGAAGAAGAACAAAAGCGAAATGCTCGGGAGGCGCGAAAGGTTAGGAGCATGTTGGATGCGACCTCGCCGTCAGGCTCGTCACGAACTCGCAGTCCATTGACAGGCAGCCGCGATCCGGAAAGCTCATACCAGTTCGACATGCTGCCGTCAATAGAATCGCACGCGCTACCCAAGCGCGTCTCGCAAGGAGGGAAAAAGAGCAAGAGCACAAACGTGCTGCGGAGTCCTCTGGCAACGAAGCAGTCCTCGTCGCCCGTGTCGAGGCTCGGCGCTCGCTCCGTTTCTCCTGGAGCCCGCAGGTTTCCCAACAACATCAATCTGATGACGGATCCGAGGAGATACGTGACGGATTCGGGCAAGGCAATCGACATGAACAGTGCCTACCGCAGGCTGTCTGATGCTGCCCTCGCACGGTCTGGAGGTAGTCTGGCCTACTTGGGTTCGTCAAAACGACAGGGCTCTCCGCTACCGGATGGCGGAGTTCGCTTGGAAAAGGACTACTATGCGGATGAGGAGGCCCTTGAGAGCAGTGAAGAGAGCGAAGGCTCTGACGCAGAAGAATTCGAGGGCAGAGGCAGACGACGGAGAAGAAGTTCGAACGAGGCAGACAAAGACGATATTAAAGATAAGCTTCCGAAGAGCTTACTTGCCGCCGCAGAAGATGATCGTGGGCATTCTGATTCAAACCCCATCAGTTCTATTGCTGACATGGCCCAGGCAAACGAAACGCGAATGACTACAAGGTACGGTCGCTGCTGGAGCCGAGTATCACCATTACCGGACCCAATGGTGAAAAAATGAGCCAGAAGAAAAAGGCGGTTCATCCAGTCACCAATTTCGACGCGGGTGGCTCTGGCTTATCTACGCCAATGACGTCGGATACCGAGGCGGACATTTCCGAAATCAAGCATGCGCAACGCATGGCCATGTCCATGTCGGCAATCACATCGACGCCCAAGGCACATCGCTGCATTCGCCAAATTATTCGCGGTGACTATGCGGATATGCAAAGAGAGGCCGCACAGGGCCTCCGCCGCCAGCGCATGTATCTCGTCGCAACAGATCTTAGTGAGGAAGCTGCGTACGCCCTGGAGTGGACGATAGGAACGGTTCTGCGGGACGGCGACACGCTACTTGCCGTGTATGCGGTGGACGAGGAGACGGGCACTGGCGGCGAATCTGGCTCCGTTGGCATAGGAGAGGGAGCCAAGATGATGCAAGACACGGCGAAACTCATGAAGACGCTTTCGAATGACCAGAGGGTGGTTGACGATGGTTGCTCAAAGCCCAAGGCGCGGGCTGGACCGTCGCCTTTGGCAAACAGCTTCAGCTTGAACGATGAACCCGAGCAACCGCCCGACTACTCGAAGATGGACAAGTCGGAACGCGAGCGTTGGCATGCAACTGTCGAAGTCAGCGACCGCATCGTTACATTACTGCGCAAGACCAGACTTCAAGTGCGCGCCGTGGTTGAAGTTTTTCACTGCAAGAGCCCGAAGCACATGATTACTGAAGTGGTAAGTCGACTGCTCAAACTGCAAGACCCCGCTGACTTGACTCGTAGATTGACTTTTTGGACCCGACCTTGGTCATTCTTGGTTCGAGAGGCCGCAGTGCGCTAAAAGGGTGAGTGCCGCCTGTTTCTCAAGCCCATGCGTCTGACGCCATGTCAGGGTTCGGCGCTTCTCTGACTACATTTATACTCCTCCGTATGGGGAGCCCGTCCGATCTTGAGCACCCTTCAATTTGGAAGCAATATACTAACAACCAAGCAGTGTGCTACTCGGCTCCTTTTCAAATTACCTCGTCACCAAGTCGTCGGTCCCTGTCATGGTCGCCCGCAAGCGCCTCCGCAAGCACAGCAAGTACAAACGCAGCAACCTCCGCTTCTCCAACGTCCTTACGAATCCGTCTTCCAAACTTGCCGCCGCCAAAATCGACTGACCTCGTCCGTCGGCTGTCGACGCTGCATCGCGCCTTTTACTTCGTGATCTCTGCCGTCGTGGCCCTCGAGCACTGCATGCTTACGCATCTATCTCAGGTCTCTCAACTACCTGTCTGCAGGCCCATATAGTCACCTACTTTTGTCTGTTGCGATGCGGCAATAGTCAGATCAATCACCAATCAACCAATTTCTTCAACACGCCGCCCCCGTCCGTCTCGTGCATTGCGCCGGAGTGAAGGAAGGGTAGAGTTGTCTCTGCATCATGGTCGCCACATTCGTCGTGCAAACATTGCCTTGCAGCACTGCCCGACAGCCAGAAACAATAGCGGTCGCTCACTCCTGAATGGATGGCTGACCGGTGTCTTCTGGTTTTCTGTTTTGCTCACCACTCCCATCCAACTCGACACATACATTTGTTTCTGCTTTCCATCGCTTGGGGCGACGGTTGCTTTTCGGTTATTTTTCTGTTTGTCCTTCATTTCAATGTTCTTCCCATCTCCTCTCGTGTGCAACGGTGGATTGTTGCGAACCTGGGTTGGATGGACGGTGCAATTCGGCGATGGAGGGGTTTCTGATGGGTTCGAGCCTGGTTGGACGGGCATGTTGTGTCGTGGTAGTATGGAGGCGAGACAGGCAGAAGTCATGGCATTGATACGGCGATACGGCGTTGCTTTGGTCTTATACGCTACGACGCAGCAATGCGCGTACTTCTTTGCACCAACATTCAAACAATTGAACAAGGAAGCTTGCTCAAGGATGAAAGCTGAGGCCCGTCGTAACACCAAATGAAGCATTCGTGTGGAGAAAGTGGAACGGTATACTGCATGGAAGTGCCTGCGTGGAGTAACGCCGGGCATATAAGAGCTAGACCAACATCGAACGGAGAGTTGCGCAACTGATCGCGTTCCATTGCGTTGGGTCTTCGGGTGAGTTGCGGAAGTGGTGAGAAAAGGGTTCGGAGGGGTATCTGTTGGTTCAGCAAGTAATGGAGTTTAACGCCGCGGCGGCTTACACATAAGCTGACTATGCAGAAGCATCGCAAGGAAGGGGGAAACAGGCAGCGGCCTTGCTTCGTATGATTTAGGCCCCGTAGTCTATCCTAACGTCGGTCTATTGATCTTTCTCCTTCACTTCCCTCTTTGTTGGCGCGCTTACCCGCCTGAGGTACACGGTCTGTCTACCTACCTTCCGTCCATCTATCCTCGTCCTCTACCTGCCCGGCGAAGACGAAAGCGCCGGACCGTCTCCGCTACGCTCCATGTCAATTTTCTTTAGAAATTGACGGTCTGGAAACATGACAGAGGGCGGCCATATGTGTTAAGCACCAGGAGTTCGGTATCCCAGCTCTCCTGCAGCAGAAAGAGCTGCTCTTTCTTCGTCCGTCTGCGCCATCAACGTTTCTGTGCACGAAATCGTTTCGCAAAGGAAGCGGAAGTATTGGCGGGGCTAGAATGGTCGGCTTTCACAGCGGAAAAGGCATGTGAGGGAAGCAAGTTGCGCAATCGAAGGGCTGTTTTTGCGGCACGCACGGATACACGGCTTCAAGATAAGAAAGAGCTTGGGACGGTGATGGGCGGCGGCGCCGGTCGACTCGAAGCGAGGTTGACAGGTGGAGATGAGATGCGAGAAGGATCGAGTGAGTCCTCGATGAAGAGATTCAAGGGTTGAGGAACCCAAGCGTTGAATTGATCGATGGGTTTTCGAAAAAGCAGTCGGGTCTTTGGTCTATCCTACATATGCTCGCACACGCAGACCTCGGCTTCGTCCCGCGCGGAGTTTCTTCCATGCCCGAACCGGCTCTCTGCAACGTTTCGCACACACCGCATCACGACCGCCTGTTAGCAGCGGCTATGTCCGAGTCCGAGCACCTGATGCCTCCAGATCATTGAAGCCGTGCCGAGTCTCCTCCGCAACATCTTGGGACGTGGAGATGGATTGGCCAGGGCATCGGAAAACACCACAACAACCACCTCGCACTGACGACGCCATTGCTCGTCTTCAGCACTGAGCCGAGGCTCCGATCGACTGTCCAGCTTGCATAGCGTTGCATTCGCCGCTCCAGCAGCCGCACCAACATCACGGCCCTCCGAATTGGTCTGCAGCGTCGCACTGACGCCGGGATTGGCCGTTCGTCTATCCACCCATCAATATGCCCCGCAAACGCTATCATCGTGGATACCGTGGTCCAAAGGGGAGACATCCCGGCCCTTGGCTAAGGGCGGCCGCAAGCTCAAGGCTTCTCCGGCGAAGCTTGTTGATGGGAATTACTTGTTTTAGTCGGGCGGGCCGTCTATTGATCGGGAGCATCCACCACATCATAAGCCATCTGCACTTCGTACCGGCGTTATCCTGGTCGGCTTTACGGCGGGTCGTCTCTGTGTAGCAGAGATGAAGGTGCTGAGATCTCGAGGTTGCAGAACATTTCACGCTGGGATCGCAATCCCTTCGCCATCTACGCCGTCTCTCGCGTACAGAACGGTGTACTACGCGATAGCGGCAAACGAGGGCTGAAGAAAAGCCACCGAGCGCGCACCTAAAAGGCCACTGACAATACCATCGCCGCTTTATCCGCCGCTTGCGGGCGCTGTATGGCCGGCCCCCGTCTTTCCTCCTTCCTTTTGAAGGACACGGACCGCGTTCCAGAAGATTGATGTTCTATTCTCTCGACTGCCGCAACGAAGACTTTATCGCCTTCATCCAATCAACTGTATCATGCTGCTTGACACCTGTGCGATAGGCGCTAAACTTATCTTACCTCAAAATTCACCTCAGCTGGCTGTTTGTGACAGGCGGGGGCATATATAGAAATGGCATAGCGGCTGTCTCTGTGGTCGACGCTCTTGCTGCACGTGTCCCCTCTTGCCCGCACAGTTGCGCATTGCCTCGATCTGTTGTTAAAAATGCCCAGCATTCGTCGGCCGTTCCCCCGGCGCGACACGGACGATGTGGTGGAAAAGACTTCGATGGAGCCCAAGACGCCCGAGGCCATGTCGGCATCTGTCAAGGCTGTCAAGGCTGTCGAGGCCGAGGTCGAGCTGAAGACCTTCTCCGAACTGCACCGGTATGCTCCCAACAGCTCCATTGATTTGTATACGTCTAAGGCTTGCTAGATGGGACCCAAACCTCGAGGAAGAGAAGCGCGCTGCCATTGAGTCGGCCGTCAACAAGGGAGATGTCGAGGCCGAGCTCCAGATTGAGCACGAGCTCGAGCAGTCTTCCCCGTACCCAGAAGTCGCCTCGGCCGTCCCTAGTACCGACGATGAAACCATGGCTGTTGGCACGATTCGTGCCTGGGTGCTTGGGATGGTGATGGTCACGATTGGCAGTGCTTTGAACATGCTGTTCTCTCTACGCAGTCCCAGTATTACCATCAGTTCCCTTGTTGCCCAGCTGTAAGTGTTTCCAAGGAGTACAACTAGCCGTGGGTATACTGATGCTTGTAGGGTCTCTTATCCCCTGGGTGTTGCTTGGGAGAAGACGATGCCGAATCGCGAGTTTCAAATCGGTAGCTTGCGCTTCAATCTCAACCCGGGGCCCTTCAACCTCAAGGAGCATACCTTGATCACCATCATGGCCAATGTCACTTTTGGTAATGGAGTTGCTTACTCCACCGATACCATCGAGGCTTTGCGCGGGTTCTACAAATATGGTGAGTTCCGAGAACGCAACAAAGAATCAGAAAACCATAATGCTGACGCGGAGATTGACAGATCTTGGTTGGGGCTTTAACCTCCTCTTCACCTTTTTGACGCAGATCATTGGCTTCGGTCTCGCAGGCAGCTTCCGTCGATTCCTCGTGTACCCAGCTGCTATGATTTTCCCCGTGGTCCTGCCGAACTGCGCCCTCTTCTACGCGCTGCATCGCCGTGGTCTCGAGAAGCCAAACCCGGCGGAGACCAATGGCTGGTCTATTTCGAGATACCGCTGGTTCTTATATGTCCTTTGCGGAGGTTTCGTCTGGTACTGGTTCCCTGGCTTCATCTGGCAAGGGCTCAGTATCTTTGCATTTGTGACGTGGATAAAGCCTCAAAAGTGAGTGTTTTCGCGCAAAACTGTCTCAGGAGCCATCGACTAACCAACCGCAGTCCAGTCATCAATCAGATATTCGGTGGAACTACCGGTCTCGGTCTGATCCCCCTTACGTTTGACTGGTAAGATTTTGGTCCCTTAGTCCCCATACAGCGCTTCAATCGAGCTTATATATGGCAGGACTTATATCTCGGCCTACATTCTGTCACCGCTTGTGCCGCCATGGCATGCCATTGCCAACACGATGATTGGTCTCATCGTCTTCATCATCGCAACTTCGCTTGGCATCCATTACACGGGTGCTTGGTACTCTGAGTATCTTCCCATGAGCGACTCGAACAGCTATGACAATACCGGCGCCGAGTACAACGTCAGCAAGATTTTGACGCCCAGCTACGACTTTGACGAAGCCAAGTACAAGGCTTACTCGCCCATTTTCTTGGTGTGTCTCTTTGGCCGCTTGGTTGCTGTACATTTCCGCTGACCACCGCAGTCGACTACTTTCGCACTGTGTTACGGGCTGAGCTTCGCCACTATCATCGCCACCATCGTTCACACTGCCGTAAGCGATGAGGTAGCCATGATCTAGAGCATCCATTGACTGACACACTGCAGCTGTACCACTGGAAAGAGATCGTCTACCGCGCCAAAGCTGCTCGCGACCAGGAAGACGACATTCACATGAAACTGATGAAGAAGTACCCCGAGGCGCCTGACTGGTGGTTCTGGGCTCTCTTTACCGTCCTTTTCGGCATGGGGTTTGGAGTTGTCTTGGGTTATCCGACTGTGAGTGTGACCCGGATTCTTGTGTGGAAGAGGAAACTGATATGCTTTTAGGGATTGACCTGGTGGGCGTACATTCTTGCGATTCTGATTTCGGCGGTCTGGTTTGTGCCTGTTGGCATGATTTGGGCTATTACAAATGTGCAGATTGTGAGTTATCCCCTGTCGGTGGTGGAAGCTTTGGCACACACAAGCTCTTGGGTGCAGGCGGGAGGGGAGATGTGTTTCTCGACTCGGTTCCCCTGAGGATCTTCAATGCTCCTCAGAGCATGATTCACCCTTGCTCCAGACACTTGAAGCCACGAATTCACTACAAATAGTGTGTGACTGACAACTACAGGGTTTGAACGTCTTTACCGAGTTCATCATCGGATACATGCTGCCTGGACGCCCCCTGGCCATGATGTGCTTCAAGACGCTCGGCTACATCACCATGTACCAAGGACTGCTCTACACCCAAGACCTGAAAATGGCACACTACATGAAGATTCCGCCTCGCGTCCTCTTCTGGGCCCAAGGAATTGGCACTATCTGGGGAAGTATCGTGCAGGTTGCCGTTCTGGACTGGGCATTTGGCGCAATCAAGGACATTTGTGCGACAAATCAGTCGGCACGGTTTTCATGTCCCAATGGACGCGTGTTCTTCAACGCTTCGGTCATATGGGGTGCTATTGGCCGTGAGTTTTCCCTCTTTCACTTTTCGGACCCCTGCGTCTCCATCGCCACAAGCCATCCTAACCCAAAATCCACAGCCAAACGCATGTTCTCCGACGGCGCCATCTACTCGCAGCTGCAGTGGTTCTGGCTTCTTGGCGCCTTGCTCCCCATAGTCTTCTACCTGCTCGCGCGCCGCTACCCCAAGTCGCCCGTCCGCTACCTCAACGCGCCCGTCATGTTCGGCAACCTGGGCTACATCCCGCCCGCCACGCCGCTCATCTACTTCTCCTGGGGCATCGTCGGCCTCATCTTCAACCGCTTGATCCGTCGCAGAGCCAGGGGCTGGTGGATGACGTACAAGTGAGTTCTTCTCGTCCTGTTTCTTCCATTATCCTCCTTCGGCACCCATGCTGATGCTCGCAAAACAGCTACATTACTTCGGCCGCGCTCGATTCGGGCCTCGCACTCAGCACCATCGTCATCTTCTTCGCGCTGCTGCTGCCGCAGATTAACGCGCCGCAATGGTGGGGCAATACCGTCATCGAAACCATGGACTACGAAGGCACGGCCATCCAGAAGGTGCTGCCTGAAGGCCAGACGTTTGGCCCGACCAAGTGGTGAACAAGTTGGGGGCCAATTAGGATATTTAAATGAGGGTTGGTGGTGAGGGGCAGGAGGGTTTCGCACTGCACGACGGGGGGAACTTCAGCTATTTAGTTGCCTTTAAAAAAAAAAAAACATACTTCCGTCTCCCGAGGAGACGATGATCAGCCTCAAAAACACCGAGACATTGCCAGCCGTGACGGGAACGCCCCAAGTCTGCATGGAAGAAACTGTCGGTTGCGAAGCGGGAAAGGCCGCAGCGGGGAGAGCCACCAGGGCCAAAGAATGGAGCAGGCTTGCGGGGGGGGGGGGCGGGGGGGGGGGGGGGGGGGGGGGGGGGGGGGGGGGGGGGGGGGGGGGGGGGGGGGG